>JADLZN010006226.1:55000-217819 GCA_018155175.1 Sinocyclocheilus anophthalmus | reverse complement strand
GCCCTGATGGGTTCTTAAAAGAGTTTAATCTTATTTTTATTCTGATTATGGTTTTCAAGGGCGTATACGGTTAGAGCCGGGTGATATAACTAAAACAATTATATCCTGATAATTTTCAGCATTTTCTCTGAAAAGGATGGTTTTGTTTCACTCAGAGAAACATTATTTCAACCAAACAGCTTAAATGCAAAATCAACATTTTTTTTTATTTATATATGTTTATTTATATTTTTCTCAGTGTCCTAACTTTCTAAGAACCAACTAATGATAATATTGAGCTGATAATCATTTTTCATGTTATGGCTAACAATTGATACATGGCAAATATTCAAATTCTCTAGTGATTTGTCTACATAAACTAAACTAACATTTATGATGTACAGTCTGGAAAACAGATCATTTTAAGATTTGCTAAATATTTAGCTTGACAGTGTTATTAAATTATTTATTTTATTTTTAGATGACTTAATATAAATTAGTAATAAATTAACAAAATATCCGATATGCACTAGCATTCAAACGTTGGTCAATAAGAGTTTTTTTAAAAATGTTTTTGAAAGAAATCCCTTGAGTTCACCAAGGCTGCATTTATTTAAAAATACAGTAAAAACTGTAATATTCTAAAATATGACTTTTAAGTAACTTTGGTCCCACTTTATATTAGGTGGCCTTGTACTTACATTTAAATTAATCATTTGCTACAATGCACTTATTGTGTACATACTGTATATGTTTTTACATTGTACTTATATTTAAAAAAAATACCTATGTGTAGTTACATCTGTAATTAATTTCTGTAATTACATTTATAGTTACACTGTTGACCCCTCCCTTACACCTTAACCCACCCTTAAAACCTACCCATACCACGAAACCGGTCCCTAACCTTACCCGTTTCCCAATACCACAAATGTGTTCCTGCAATACAATAGTTACACAATAATACATTGTGGCTTCATTTTTATAAAATTACATAGTATTTAGGCCACACAATATGTGACCTGAAATTTTTTCTGTTGTAATATTATTATTGTAATTTATTCTCAGTCTTCATTGGTCGAATTATCCTGCTAACATTCTATATGCTGGATGTTGCTGCTCCAGACCACTTTTTTTATTATATCAATGATATGTACATCCATAAAAATATTTTTTTGTGCAAATTATATTTTTTTCGGATTCTTTGATGAATAGAAAGCTTTTTTTTTAAATAAAGGTTGTTGTTTTTTTCTTTACTGTCAACGTTGATCAATTTAATGCATCCTTGCTGATTAATATTAAAGTACAAATTCTTTAAAAAAAAAAACATTCTTACCAACAGTGATTAAAAAATCTATAATCTGATCAGAAATATATAGTTTATATAGCACTCGTTTATACGCATGTGCATAGTGGCCTGGGCTTCCAAACAACGACTTGAGGCTGCATTCACTGCACCGAGATCACTGAACAACGAAAACACCAAATAGTGAATGCACATACACATTTACCAGGTAATGAGCACAGCTTGAGTGTGACAGTGACTGCCAACGGCCTGTTTTACATGAGCGAGCAGGTTTTGGATGGGAAACTCGTCTTTGAGCTCAGCAGCGAAGTTATGACATGTAAATATAGATCGCCTCAGCAAAAACTTAGATTTTTGGCGCAAATGCGACCGTTTTTAGTCGCGTCTGGAGCCTGGAGGTCCATCTTAGATGTTCGCTAGTCGCGAGTGTGTCTCACTAGAGTGAGTTCGTGAAATTGAATTTTATTTTTGGTGAACTATTACCTGTTTGAAATGAATGTAGGGTGTTAAACATCATTACCTCACAAATTAGCAATGTTATCAGTTACCGAGAGCTACATACTGATGTATGGCATGTATGTAGTAGCGGTGGGGGTGTGCAAAGGCCATTTGTGTTGGCACAAAGTTCCTCTGGGCACAGGTTCAAAGCAGCCGCTTTTACAGGACCTGCGACTGCTTTAGAGCTTTTACTTCATTCATTCAGAATAAAACACAGATAAATGAAGTGGAGCGAGGAATGCGAAACCGCTCCATGCCGAACGCACAAGCGACTGTGCAGCTATGACGTGATGGGAAACTTGGAGGCTGAAACTTAAGATTGTGTTGAAAAAGACTCTAGAGTCCATAGTCAGAAAAGACAAAAAAAACTCACCATTTCCTTTGTATGTTAAACACACAGACCTCAAGGACATACAATTCAGTTCTGAGCAGTGTGACGAAAGGCTGAGCCACAACATAAACTCACCGAAAGAAATGCAACATCTTACCACAGAGAACAGAGTTTACATGAGCCGAGAAAGAGAAGATACTTCCACATACAGGCTAAACAATAAGGATTTTCTTTACTGGACCAGTTTCAGACCAGTAGTTCAGATTTGTAATAGTCCTGCCAGCATTTTAAAATTGTTTTCTTGACCAAAAAAACTAAACAATTTCAAACAAATAATTAGTTAGTTTTCTACTTTGGACTACTAGCCTGCAATTACAGCTACAAATCTTTATTAATTTCAACACATAACTGATAACTGACTATCACAAGTTATTTCTGCAATTTGGACAGCTAAATTTATTACATATTCATTTATTTTTATTGCCATATCAGCAACAATGGCTATATTCATGGAAAGATCAAAGTATTAAAAACAAATAGGCTTTTTACAAAATTACAATTAAAAACTATATAAGATCATTCAGTTTGATATTTACTGATTAACAAATGTTTTCCTGGTGAAATCTTCTTGAAAAACAATCATAAAAGGAACTTTCTGAATAAAACTATTGCCTTTTAGCATTAAAAACAGGACAGTCTAATAAATAATGTTTAATACCTTTACAGAAATCACACGATGGGGATTCTTCACCTTTAAATTAAAACACATTTAAGTCTTAAGTGTGGCCAACTACACGTTCAAAGTTTGAGGTCAGTAAGCTTTTTTGTTATTGAAAACAAACTAATATATATATAGTGCTGGGCGGTATACCGGTTCATACCGAATACCGGTGTTTATTTTTGTTCTGATATGAATTTTTAAAATACCGGCAATACTGTTTATGTCGCTTAAACAACGTTTGGAACGCGACACTGTTTGAAAGGGGTCCCTTTTCACTGTTGCACTGTGGTGAGGGAACAGCTGTATGTGTTACTAAGCGTGAAAGTTCCGAAACTGAAGCTGTAGAACTAATAGAACATGATGACACAGAACTCATCCACAATATCCACATTGACCGCCACAAATATCCACCGCACCCTGCCATCAGCTCCCGCGTCTCACACACACACGAGGCACGAGTGCGACTTTAGCACGAGATTTAGCAACTTTCAGACCCTTTAGTGGCTTCTTTCTATAGAACATTCATACTGACAAACCTAACGACTTTTTTTGGATAAACCTTAGCTATGGTTCAGTTGGAAGATTTCGCCAGTGCTGTCCCGCGAACGCGAGGTCTGACTTTCCCGGAGAAGTGTCACCTCTCTCGGCGTCTGTTCTGTGCAGTGAGCGGCAGAGAAGCAGCACATTCAGTTGGCCGCACCGCAGCCGTTTCGTCAATAAATGAGTACAAAACAGAGTTTCCTAGCACCTGTCGCTTACTGATTGCTTGGAACTATAAATATGAGCGTAGTTCGTCTGTTAATATCACAGGCACATTTTTTTTTTTAGTTTGTTTTAGTTTGTTACTCAGACGCAGGCAATGCGCTGCATGAGACAAAAAAGTAATATAGCCAAAACAACCGCAAAGCCGCTCTTTAGTGTAGATGCATGTTGATTTTATCAGACGATGCCACGATTATAAATGAGAGTGACTCCTGGTTAACATTAAAATGGGTCGTGTTTAGTCACTATTTAATGTGGTATTTTTTGACAATATTCACTCATCATGACAGTAAAATAGGGCATTTTAAGTCAATATACTGCAGTATTTCCTCTCAATCAGTAGAAAATATGGTTAACACCCAGTCATGCATCAAAAAAAATACCGTTATGTACCGTGAAACCGGTATCATTTTTGAAAAATACCGCGATGTAATTTTTGGTCATACCGCCCAGCACTAATACAATACATATATATATATACGCATACCTATTTTATTCAGCAAGGATGCATTAAATTGTCAAAAGTGACAGTAAAGATATTAATAATTTTACAAGGTTCCAATTCTGAATAAACGTGTTCTTTTGAAGTTTTTTATTCATCAAGGTGATGGCTTCACAAAGATATTAAGCAGCTGAACAAGAATCACGGTTTTGCAGTCTTACTGTAGAATACAGGCAGGTGCAATTTGATCAATGTTAGAGCTAATTCTGAGTTCCCAGTAGAAACTTTTAACTGGAATGCCCTCCCAAGTCTAGAGTTCTGACTCAGAATTAGGGTTGGGCAATGTCTACAAAACTGACATCGGACGATGTCTACAGTGAAACATCGTGATGGGGGGGGTGGGTGGGGTGCCCAAAGCGTGAATCCGTATTTAGAAAGGCACGGAAAACAAATAACTATTGCTAACGGTTTCCTGTTACATTACAGTACATAAAATTTTACTTACCACATAAACAGAGTAAGGAGTGATGACAAGACGATGGTGAATTATTTGCAGATCCTGAGCACCACTGACTGGGGTTACCGGCTCAACATCGTGATGTCTATCAGCCATCGGCTATGGACGATGGCATCGTCTATCGGCCCAAACCTACTCAGAATCCATACGTGCTCATTGCATCAACAAAAGAGAAACAGTAGTAATATTGTTTGTTAGTTCTTACACTGTAAAATCTAATTAGTTGGGCTTACTTAAAAAAAGCATGCAAACCGATTGCCTTGAAAAAACTAAGTAAAGTGAAATAGGAATAGTATGTTGTACTGACAGATGCTTAGTTAGTATAGTTTACTTACACGAGAGTTCTAGTAACTAAAAAAGAACTGTAGGGGGTACTTGATCCTTTCATTTAGGTTTACTCATGACTTAGTATAGCTACTCACTGACTCCCAGAGTGCATTGCGGCATGAATAAATTATACAGTTGCTTTGTTTTATAGTTGTTGATTTTATTTGACAATTTTATTTGCTGTCTTGTGTCAGTAGTAGCACAACAAAAAGAGCAAATAAAATGGTTATTGTTACAGTTAATAAAAATAAATGAAATTGAATTGTTACCATTGTTGTGATTCACGTGCTGAATGTTTAAGTCTGTGTGTGACTTTAGCATGTTACCACACACGATTTAAGAATTATATAAACCCAAATAAAAGCATCTCAGGGTCTTTATGAAAAAGTTTTTGATTAAGTTTATTAATGAACACACACAATTAATGCACTACTGCTTTAATTAGAAGATAGGTCACTTTCTAAAAGCAATCTATTTATTACTTTTCTTCCTTTGAAATCAAATAACTCTGACTTCATAATGCATTACTACATTAACAGGAAGATAATTATAGTAACGTAAACCAAGTTCAAAGTGCCCAACCAAAGGGAACGCTAATCACTATAATGGTGAGTTAATTTTAGGAAAATCAACATCAATTTATGAAGTTAGCTTATGTGATGTTCTCTCAAATATTTCAGTTGTATTGAGAATTCAACATTCAAGATGACTTTGGGAAACGAGTGAATGCAACTAGTGAAAGATAACTGCAGACATGGAGGAAATGAGTGAAAAGTCTATTAAGACTCCTTTTCTTTTCTTCTTCTTCTGTTGTTATGTTGCACATTAGCAACATATTAGTGCACTGCTGCCTCTCATTGGTTTATTAATGTCATTGGTTCCTTTGTGGCTACTTGAATATTTTAAGTAAGTGTCACTCAAAACAGTAAGTAAATTGTTTTATTTGCCTTGAAAGTAGCTGTAACTTAATAAAACCTAGTAATTATAACAACTAAGTAAAGATAACTAACTAAATCTAAGTAAGGTAAACTATTGGATTTTACAGTGTATGATTGTTTGTGTCTCAATAAGCTTAGTGGTGAACACAGTACTATTCAACCTCTATTTGTGGACTTGATACTGTGGCATTATCTGTACAAAATACTGCTTTTTATGTGTTTTTAATCGACTGGTATTGCTAACAATGGCTTGTCACCCTTGGTTTTCTGACTTCTCTACTGGAACATAGTCCATTTGGGTGTGATGTCATTCCCAGCTCCGACATCTGACTTCTGAGGTACAGTAAATGGAACGCAGCATTAACATTAACAGCAACTTAACTTAAAGTGAAGCTTGATTTGGGGGTTTAAACATCAGTATTGCTTCAGCCCAGCTGTGGCGTCCACACGTTATCAGCCATAACATTAAAATAATTAGTTTTTCAGAGCCAGCATTTTAGTGCCAGTGCACAAAATAATTAATTACTAACCATATTAATTTTAACAGGTTTGTTTTGTTTTGATATACATATATATTTATTTGTTTATTTAATTTAATTTTTTTACACTTCCTTGAGCGTGTCTGCATAATGTAATGTTATTCTTCTTTTGTTATTCCCAGTTTGTGTAGCACATCACTCACACAAGCCCCCGTTGTGTTGGTGTCCTGTTGGCCTTCATCCAGAAACAAAGGGCTGTGTGTGTGTGTGTGTGTATGAGTGTTATGCCAGATCTATATTTGATAAACTGCTACTTATCTCTGCCACAAGTAGCGACACACACACACACAATATAGGTCAAACACACACACACATAAAAAACACAAGTTCTTGTATGTGTGTGTGTGTGTGTGTGTGTTTGACCTATATTATTCTGCTCTTTGTTTTAACTTTGAACAGTCTCACTTTGAATAGTTGAATAGTATCATGCACTTTGAATAGTCTCATGCTTAGACACAACTGGATTGTGCAGAGATTGCTTTGTGCTAGCATAGAGCGCACTCGTTTACATGCCCACACACACACACTTGGCAAGAGACAGTGCTTTAATTTGGGGTCTTTGGGGGCCTTTCTAACGGTCTGACTTCAGAAGACCTCTGGCGAGACATTAGAGTTATGTGTTTATGAGTTTGTCCACATATATAGATCTTAAGTGTTTAAGTGGATACTCTGAGATGCCCAGTTTATGTGTGAGTCTGTAATGAGCGAGTATACTGTACGTGTGTGTGTGTGTGTGTGTGGATGGTATTCTTTGTGTTGGGTTTAGTGCCGGCGGCTTGCTGTGAGAGGTTGGGGGGGAATCCTCCCAGAGCCTTTGTGTCCTAATTGAAGTTGTTCAGTCTGGCTTATCACAACCCATGCCCTGTGTGTATATGTGGGGGTGGGGTTTGGGGGAAGAGGGCTGTCTTTTTAGGGGTTTGTATGGGGGTTTTCCTTGTTGCCCAAGGCAGATCTGCCGTTCTTCTCTCTCTCTCTCCTCTCTCTCTCTCTCTCTCTCTCTCAGTTAATTGGCAATCTTTATCAGTGGAATGAAGGGAGAGCTTGTAAACATTGATTTCATTGTTATATACATGATCGGGTGAGATGTGTCTTGTGAAGTAAGCGGTCCTTTGTAGTTCAGAGAGATTAATTAAGGCATCCTAATGAAATAGCATGATACTGTGTATTGAGATGAGCTGTATTTGTTTGGTATATAATTTTAATTAGAGGTACTCAGATAATAGTATTATTATTATTATTTTTTAAGTCTGATGCATTTTCTATAAGCATTAAATATTAGGGATGCTCAAATGTCCAAATTCTGGCCAATAATGATAAGCCAATAATTGATGTTATGGCCAGCAATAAAAAAAAAGTAAGTAAATAAATACTGCTGAAAAAAGCTGATAATAAAACTTCACTACCGTTCTATTCATTGGAATCGGTAAGAAATATTTGGACAGAAAAAATATTAAGCAGTTAAACTTTTTTTCACCATTGATAAGAAATCAAAGTTTCTTGAGCACCAAATCAGCATATTAAAATGATTTCTGAAGGATCATGTGACACTGAAGTAATGACTGCGGAAAATTCAGTTTTACCATTTCAGGAACAAATTACATTTTAAAATAGATTAAATTGGAAAACTGTTAATTTTAATTGAATAATATTTCACAATATTGCTATTTGATGTATTTATGTAAACTTTTGAATGGTACTGGTGCTTAAATCTTTAAAATTTGTTGTTTAAATAGTGCCTAGAAAATATTGCATGACTTTCTTTCTTTCTTCTTTCTTCACAATGAAACATATGGTGTTTGCTATGGAAGAAACAGAAAATATAAGGAGGAAAAATAACATTTATGTGGATAACTGGAAGTTATGTAACTAAGGTTATTTAAACAACTTAAATCACATATCATAACTAATAACTGAGTTTCAGTTGAAGTTATTACTAAAGTACGCTAGTGCAGTTATAATCTGTGTACTATGTCGTGATGGATTAATGCTGTGACATGGCAGAAAAACATACATGCCTCACCACATGACTGAATGTCACAACACATTATATTACATGCTGCTAGACTTATTTTGATATTAAGCTTGAAATGCATAAAAATAGTTCAGGTTTGGAACTGAAATACTTCTATGAATGCATTATTCAACCAATAATAATAGACAGTTTCTCTTTTTGATCCATATACTGTATGACATCCTGGACACATGGGAAGCACATTCATATCCTACATTCATATGGATGTATCTGGTATGTAGAGAGTGCCAGTGTGAGATGGGTGTCTTTGTGCATATCTCACACAGCATGAGCTCAACATGAGCATCATCAGCCTCTCCAGGACCAGTGAGAATGAGATGATGAGCTGCCACAGGAACCGACAGAGAGAGATTTGACACGGCCCATCTGCTCCAGACCTTACACACTCCTCAGTGGATTCTTCCCTCTCTCCTTCCTTCTATCTGCATCCCTCATTCTTTCATGTCTCTGAACCAGCCTCCTGCTGCGTGTGTTTCTCCATCCATCTCCTCTCCTCCAGTTTAGTGTTTTCGCTCCTCTCCTGAGGTTAGTGGTTCTGGTTTAGCTTTCCTGCTCTCTTCAAAATGTGTAAACACACACACACACACACACAATATTCAATATTTAGAATGTATTTGCAGTGATAAGTAAGCAACATTATAAATGTCATTTTATCACATTTAAACAGATGTTTTTGTATCCCTTTTACTTTACTGTAATGAGAAACATGTAATGATGTATGAAGCGACATAGACATTGGACCTTTTTGCCCACAAACTTTCAATGAAAATTTGGTCCACACCTCAAGTCTAGGGTTTTTTCCACAGCCTTTTTTTTTTATCATCCACCAAGTGAAAATCAAAATCACCAAAAGTCAGGCATTGAGTTACAAACTTCAATATTAAGCATTTGTTCCAATCCCTAATCCTAAGCATAAACAATAGTAATAGTGTACTTGCCTTAGCAAGCACCACTAATTCGAGATAAGAGTGAATGAAAAAGAAAGAGAGGATGAAAGATAACAGGAAAGAGGCAGTGGATCGAAGAAAAGAGGATTGAGTGAGTGAGCGAGCGAGAGAGAGAGAGAGAGAGAGAGAGAGAGAGCGAGCGGAGGAGGAGTGCCTCCCTTCCCATAGCAACCGTTGGCAGCGAGCGGCTCCAGCCTGTTGTCTTACATGTGAGGAGCCACAGTACAAACCATCTCACACACACTGACTCGTGGATCTCTCCTCAGCAATACACTGCGGCTTCATATATCAAACTCAGATATGTCCAGCTCCCTCCGTAATCACTAAGGAGATCAGGCGAGTGAAGGAGAGTGAGAGAGTGCGTGAAGAGATCGGGGGAGCGTTTGGAGAAGACGCAGCGCTGGAGGAGAAGGCAGGCGGGGGGATGGAGCACCTGAGCACTCACGAGCTGCCCAGGCTCTCCTGGATAGACACTCTTTACAGCAGTATGTACTGAAGCCTCTGTCCTCAGCGTGTGTGTGAGAGAGAGAGTTGTGCTGAATTTGCTTGTGCTAATATTGTTATCTTCAGCTCTTTTTGAATTAGGCTCTCAGAAATGTTGTTGTTTGTTGTTTAGTAACTGTTTGATCTGTGATGACTGTCAGACCAAGTACAATATGGAAGTAAAACAGTGCCCTGGTATTCTTAATATGTCACTGTACTATAGTGTCACTTTTGTACTTTTATTGTCTGTAAAAAGTCCAGCTGACTAAAGTCATTTGTCTTTATACCTTCTTTTTTTCCTTTTCTTCATATTTTTTCTGGTCTTCCCCTTTTTCTTGTCTTTTCCCTTTCTTTTCCTTCATTTTTCTTTTTACCCCTCTCCTCTTTCTTCTCATTTTCATTCATGTCTTCTTTCTGTTTTCCTTGTACATCTAATTTCTTTCTTTCTTTCTTTCTTTCTTTCTGCTTTTCTTTCAGTGTTGAAATAAGGCTGAAATAAAATAAAGTATAAATAGTAGAAACATAGTAAAAAAATGTAAAAACTTAAATATAAAAAAATAACTTAATAGAAATGTTGCCTTGGCACTAAAAGATGAAAACTGAAAACATAAAAATAACAGCTAATTCAGAATATTAATAAATATTATAATAGGATAAATGATACTAAAACAGCACTGTTTCCTTCTCCTGTTTCCTTTTTGTCCATTGCTCATCCTTCTCTTAACTTCATTTTTCTTCTGTTTCCTTTTACCCTCTCTCATTCCTTTCTTCCTTCTCTTTTTCTACTTCCTCAGTTCCTTCTTTCTCACCTTTTACTTTCCCTCCTTTTTTCTTCTCGCATCCTTGTCTTATGTTGTATCTTTCTTTCCCTTATCTTTTCTCTCTCTTTTCCCTTTCTTCCCACTCTCATCTCGTCTTCCTTCTTTCTACTTCCCTTTTCCATCTTTCTACCCTTTTTTCCATCTTGTGTCTTTTTCTACCTTTTCATTTACTTCTCTCTCACATATTTTCCTTGTCTTCCTTCCTTCACTCATCTCTCTTTTCTCTTATCATTTGTCTCCTTTTGTTTTCCTTTTCTCATGCCTGTCTTCTCCTCACTCGGTCCACTTTCTCTTTTCCTTCTTCTCTCTCTCATCCTTCTCGATGTACCATTCCCTATCACTTCCTGTCACATAAAATATGCCTAATTTCCATGGTTGACTGTAATAAGCCAAATTTGTTTGTATGAGACCCAAAGTACATGCTGTTCTCATGAATATTCAAATATTGTGTTGACTGTTTACAGTCAGATGGGCTCTTTATCTCTGGGTGGAAGTCATGTGGGCAGAAGCGGTCAGCAGGGGTTTGTGGGTAATGCTGGACTGAGGAGATGCACTTGTTGTGGTTGTTTAGTCTGCCGTTCATTTGCTCCGGCTGTAAGGTTGAATTACATAAAGGGCTTTCAGAGAACGTTAAATGGAGGAAAGGCTGGCAGAAACGCACAGATCACGTTGGAAGGGATGGAGGGGTAATGGAGCGCTGAGAGAGAGAGGGAGAGCTTATTTCATTCACTACAGAGAATCCATTGAGTTAACCAGGAAAGCACTAATCCACCGCAAACACCACCCTCCCCACCTCCCCATAATTTCACACTGAATTATGTGAGATTTGTGTGTGAGTGACAGTGTGTGTGTCTGTATGATAATGTATATAATTGGTAATTCAGGAAAGGGGCAATGGCCCCACAAGATGTTATTAGTTTCACCCCTCATCCTCCCCTGTTTACACCCTCACATGTTGTGTGTAGTGCATGCTAGTATTACCATATCAGTGCTCCTGTGCTTCAGGACTGAGGAAGCAGGAAGCATGATTAGTGTTGTTTTACTAACCATGGTTCATGCCATGGTATGTGTTCGTCTGTTTTGAGCACTATAGTAAGGAAAAACATTCATTATTTCAATTATAAATAGATTATTACAAATCTTATCTTTATCAAACTTCATAAGTAATTTAATATATATATCTATATATATATATATAGATATATATATATTATATATAATATATGCAACAATTTGTAAATTTGATACCATTATTTTATAAAATACAAAAGTTATTACAAATATATAAATTTTAATTATGAAATATTAAAAAAACTAAATGAACAAATAAAACAAAAATTAAAAGATATTTAAAAATATTATTTCATTTTTTGTTTTATTCTTGTTCATTTTGTTTTTTAATATCATGATTTATTCATTGTATAGATAAAAGAATTTCTATTCCATGGCATGTTTGTTTTTTTTTCTCTACTGTGGTAAAACATATGCACGCTTCTGGTCACCCTAGTAAATTACTACATTAAATAATAATAGTAAATATTAAATTACTACACTACATTGAATTAAAACAGAGTGAAAGGAAGATTTCAAGGGAACAAAAGAGCGAGTGAGAATTCATAAAGAGAATTCAGCCCCTGATATGTAGATATTTTCAGAGCTAAATTACCGCACGGGGTAAAACATCTCTTCAGCAGGATGCATTCAGCTTTTGTCTGGTTTTGATGACCTAACCAGTGAAGAGACTATTAAAAGTACAAACCCAAATCAAAGCCCTCCTCAGTCTCTGTCAGTCATGAGCTCTTTAACAAATTACCCCTGCACTCATTAACATACACTAACAAGCCTCATTAACTGCTTTGAAACGGTAATAATAGTGTTTTTGGATTCGCTTTGACTAATACTGTTTTTATTGTTTGAACCTTTTTTGTTCAGTGCTGAAGGTACAGCCTTGTTAAAAAAAGAAAAAAGTACAGCCATTTAATAATTTATTGGCGTTATTAAACATTAAAAGGCTTTCTTGCTTAATAAAGGATGTACATTTCAAATGACATGATGTTTCCATAGAGACTAATATCAATATTAGCGAGAGTATATTAACAGCAGCAAATATAATCGTATTTGATATTTTCATAACATGCCAATGGCGCATTCACATTGCAAGATTTTTTTCTCACGAAAGCATAAAAATAAAATACATTAGTCATCATTGTATTTACGTATCTCTTCATCAGTTTGTTTATCTGTTAATTTCAGCTCTGTCTCTGGAATGTAAATTGATTCATTCTGGTTATTAAAGCCATATATTCAGTTGATCTCTGTGGATCTCTCTTCCACCTCCTCACAGCATTTTGGCTGATATCATCTCCTGTCTCCTCTACACTCTTTCTCTGCTCGGTTGTCATGGTTTCCTCTGTTCAGAGTGGTTGAGAGGCAGTAAACTTAGTCAGACATTGATGTGGAGAGTGTGTGTGTTCAGGTCCAGCAGCTGTGGTCAAACTCTCTTTGTTAGACTGAATCAGGCTGGTAGAACATGCGTCTCGTGGGATTATTCTCTCTCACCGAGATATTCCCTCCTCCTGTCAGTTCCTGTATATCTGCATCTTTTTTTGAAGTCCTGTTGTGTGTCAGATTCACAAGCACACACATTCTCACACTCAAATCCTCTCCTTTAGAGTCTCCCAGCTATCATATTGGTTTTATGTGCGTTATCTGGAGTGAGTTGAGCACTCTGTAGAGCTTTAGTCGTGATGCTGTAAGATACAGTAACTGACTGACACACTCTTCTACATTTTCCTGCTCTCTGGGGGTGTTTTTCCCTTCTTGTCAGGAAAAAAAATCAAGGTAATTGGTTGTAATCAAACCCTTTTATACAATAAAAACCCCTTTTTGAAAAGCACTCTGTACATTTTGATGAAAATGTGAGTCAAATGCACTGTAAATGTGTGGCAGTAGACAATTTACCTTTTTAGCACACAAAATTGATCTGAAATGTGACGTACCTTTACTGTTCTAGAGTCTTGTCGGTGAAATTGCTCATTTGTTTACTTAGAATAAGCACTAGCACACCTCTTATCAATAAGCCACATGATTTTATGTGTCATTCAGTCCCATATAATAATCTTAGCAAGACTCTCCCATGTAAATTGTTTCATACAACCATCTTTATCATCCTGTAATCCACAATACTCATCATAATCCCCTTTGTGTCATTTAGTTTCAGAGGCACACAGCAATATTGAGCACAGTTGCTCTCATGTGACTGTACATGAGCATCAGAAGAGCTCTGTTACATAAGAGAGTGAGAGAGACAGACCTAATACTACAGGAGGGACATTGACATTAACGGACATTTTATCAGCAAACTAGCTTACAAGAAAGTGCACATACTGTGCTAGTGGCATTTACCAAAGCAGCTTGACAAGAGCACAAGTGCAATACTAAAGCTGGATGTCAAGTGTGTGGATGAGCACTAGAGTCTGTGTAATCCTGCTGACTGGAGAGGCTCTCAACAGTGATTTGAGAGGTGTGCAGGGGTCAGGGGTCTAAAAGAAGGTGTATTTGAGTTGAGTTTTTAGGCTTGATGTGAAGCGGAGTATAAAATAAAAAATAGTTTTTTAAAAAGTTTTTATTTTTATTACACTAATACAGTTTTAAAGACAAAGAAAAATAAAGGAAATTAACCCTAATTTACTTGTTCTCAAAATAACGAGTCAACCCCCCCGTATTGCAGATTCCTAGTTAATTAATATAATAAGAATAATAATCTAGCTGCAAGCAGCGGCCGATTTACCGGGGTTTCGGGTCTTACAAGCAGGCTCCTCCCCGTCCCTAACATGGCATTTAAGCACATAAGGAAAAAGATTTTGTAAAATGGCTGTAAGCACTTAAAATTCTTTGATTTTATAAAATAGCATTTTTGGGCAAAACAAAAGGCAGGTAATTTTACCAAAGAAATTGATGATTTTGACAGTTATGATTTACAGCGCACCTACCTATGGTCAGATCTGCGCGACAACTTTGCATGCTTGTTAAGTGTTTCTTCACATGTTTTCATCAAGTTTCGAAAGCCTTGGAGTTGTTTGTTTAGGTTGATAGGCTTTTGGGTATTATATGACAACGGCCCGTTAAAATTACCACATTATAAGTAACAAGGACAAAATCAATTTTTTTGATATAAATTAGTGATCTAGAGAGCCAGGAATATATGCAGGGTTTGATCGAGATTGAGCCGATAAACCAGACTAGTTCGCAAAAGTTAGGTTATTTGAAATAAATCGGAATTTTTTTTCTTTTTTTTTTATTTTTATCGATTTTTACACGTGGTGATCTTTCTATGCCCGTGTAGTCCATGTCCCCTTCTTCCTGGTTCTACACACACACACCCCCACTTTTCCCCGCCTTTAACTTTTGTACCTTGTGTGTGTTTTTGTGATTTGTGGGTGTTTTGGGTGGGTGTTGATTTTAGTGGTTTGCTTAAAGTGTGTTGTGTCTGAAAATGAGGGATGTTTGTTTTTTTTTTTTTGTTGGTGGTGTTGGGTGGGGGGATCTATCAATGATAGGATTTTGTGTTATTTTAGGTTTTTGATAATTAATGTCTGGTCTGTTAAGTTGAGTCCATTTCAATACTAAATATGGTATTTTGAGTCCTGTGCACCTGGTTATCGCGCCATCCTTTAACATGTTCGATCGTCGAGTTGAGATATCTTTGCATGATTGTTAAGAGTCATCTGACACATGTTTTCACCAATTTTCGTAAAGTTTTGAGTTTTTGTTTAGTTTTTATAGGCTTTAGGGTATATCTGGCCACATCCTTTCCTAAATGACCCCGTTTTAAGTAACCAAAGGACAAAATTCTACATTTGTTTGATAATTATTGACTAAGAGTGTCCAGAGAATTATAATGCAGTGGTTTGATCGAGATTGAACAAAAAACCTAGGACTAGTTGGCAAAAGTAGGTTTTTAACATATTTGTGAATATTTAATGAACGATTTGATTGACAGCAATGTTTCTTTAGGCAAAGTTGCTCGTTATGAGGAGACTTATAAAATGATATGCATATTGTGGGGATGACTGAAAAACCACGTGATTACAGAGCCAAAAAAACTAATTAGCGCCAACTAGTGGCCGATTTCTTTCAAAATTCATACAGACCTTTAGGGCCATAAGTCGAACATGCTTTGTTGTATTGTGTCTATAATGTTGTAGTTTAGTATTTTTTTCTTACACGATCACCCTTCATTAAACTAGTCTATAGGTGCTTAATGTCTTTGGCCACTTGTGCGGCCATGTTTTTTATATAAGCGATGCCTCATAGACACTTATGGCACAATGGACAAACACACTGCAAACCAAGTTTCAAGTCGATCGGACCAACGGTTGCAAAGTTATATTCGTTCTTATGTTTTTTCCATTTTATAGCGCCACCAAGTTGTAAAGCTGCGTAATTTTTTTTATTTCACCAAGTATTGAGCTCATACACATGTGTACCGAGTTTGGTGAAGATACCTCATTCCGTTCAAGAGCTATCTCCATTTTAGTAAAATTTTCCCCGCCTCTTTCAAACGATTTGGCGCCCCTTTACGACCGTGAGTTGAAAGTTAAATTTTTTTTTGATAATTATTCATAAGCACTGTCCAGAGAGTATTGCTGCACTGGTTTGGTTCTGATCGGGTGAAAAACCTTGGACTAGTTCGCAAAAGTAGCTTTTTTAAATAATCTTGAGTTTTTAATTACCATGTTTTATTCACAACATTATTCCCAGAGGCAAAGTTGTTCAGCATGAGGAGATCTATCTTGTGATATCAAGAGTTAGTGTATGTGGGACTAGATGAATTGGGTGTGATAATTAAATGATGTTAGATTTGAAATCTTGTGGTTTTGGATACTTTTTACTGTTATAGAGCCACATATGACGATGATATTCAGGAACGTTTGCGGATCCATCCCGACCGTAAGTTTTTATTATTTAATTGTATGTTCAACATCCCCTGGGGAAGAGTTTTATTTGGGAACATTGTGTTTCACGCAGTTTCGTAAAGTTGATTGTTTTTCTTTAAGGGTTTTTATTTAGCAGTGGGTTATGTATTGATGCTCACGCCCTTCTAAAGACAGCTGGTTTGGGTTGGGGTTGGGTTGGGGTTGGGGGGGGGTTGGGGTGGGGTGGGGTTGTTTGGTTTGTTTGGGGCTGGGTGGGTGGGTTGGTGTTTGTTTTTTTTTTTTTTGGTTTTTTGTTTTATTTTTTTTTTTTTTTGGTTTTTTTCGTTTTGGTTTGTGGGGTGGTGGGTTTTTTTGTTTGGTTTTTTTGTTTTTTTTTTTTTTTTTTATTTTTTTTTTCTTTTTTTTTTTTTTTTTTATTTTTTTTTTTTTTGGGTTTTTTGTTTGGTTTGTGTTGTTTTTTGTTTTTTTTTTTTTTTTTTTTTTTTATTTTTGTTGTTTTTTTTAAAAGTAGCAATAGGACAAAATCAAATTTTTTGAATATTGAATCGAGAGAGTCCAGAGAACTGGGCTGCCCCCCAGTGGTTGACGAGATTGAGCAAAACACCTAGGACTAGTTCGCAAAAGTAGGATTTTAACATATTTGTGAATAATTAATGAACGATTTGACTGACAGCAATGGTTATTGAGGCACCGTAATGCGATAGTAGAAGATCTATCAAATGATATGCATATTGTGTTGATGTGTGAAAATTTGCGCAATATACAATCATTTACGTACTTGAAAATCGTAATTTCGCCCCCCAGTGGCCGATTTCTTTCAAAATTCTTACACACCTTTAGGGCCATGAGTCGAACATGCCACCGAGTTTCATTCCGATCGACCTCCGTTAACCCTGTCAAATAGGTGCTATAAAGATTTTGGCCAATGGCGGCCATGTTTTTTGAGATATGCAAATATCCCCATAGGCACTCGTGCCACTTTAGACCAAGACACTGCATACCGATTTTCAAGTCGATCAGATCAACGGTTGCAAAGTTATATTCGTTCTTATGTTTTTTCCATTTTATAGCGCCACCAAGTTGTAAAGCTGCGTAATTTTTTTTATTTCACCAAGTATTGAGCTCATACACATGTGTACCGAGTTTGGTGAAGATATCTCATTCCGTTTAAAAGTTATAGCCATTTTAGTCAAATTTGCCCTGCCACTTATTAACGTTTTGGCGCCCCTTTGCGACCGTGAGTTTAAAGTTCAACTTTTTTTTAATAATTATTCATAAACACTGTCCATAAAGTATTGCTGCACTGGTTTGGTTCTGATCAGGTGAAAAACCTTGGACTAGTTCGCAAAAATAGCTTTTTTAAATAATCTTGAGTTTTTAATTACCATGTTTTATTCACAACATTATTCCCAGAGGCAAAGTTGTTCAAAATGACAAGATCTATCATATGATATGAAGATCTAGTGTATGTGTGAATATATGAACATTTTATGTATAATTTAAATTCTGTATATTTGAAATATGTCGTTTTTGGATATTTTTACTGTATAGGCCACCTATTGACTATATTCAGAACTTTGCATGTTGTTAAGATATTGGCACATGTTTTCACCGAGGTGTAAGTGTGTGAGTTTTTTCTTAGGTTTATAGGTCAGTTGGTTGAGATTGCACATGCATCCTGGGTAAAGATACGCGGGTTAAAAAGTAAGCAAAAGACAAAATTCTTTTTTTTTTTGATAATTATTGATTTAGAGAGTCCAGAGAATTGCGTTGCTGTGGTTTGATCGAGATTGAGCAAAAAAACCTAGGACTAGTTCGCAAAAAAGTAGGTTTTTAACATATTTGTGAATATTCAATGAACGATTTGATTGACAGCAATGGTTCTAGAGGCAAAGTTACTCGATATGAGAAGATCTATCAAATGATATGCATATTGTGTTGATGTGTGAAAATTTGCGCAATGTACAATCTTTTACGTACTTGAAAATCGTAATTTCGCCCCCCAGTGGCCGATGCCCAGATTGCTCTTTCAAAATTCTTACAGACATTTAGGACCATGTGTCGAACATGCCCACCGAGTTTCGTTTCGATCGATTTCCGTTAACTCTGTCAAATAGGTGTTTAAAAGATTTTGGCCAATGGCGGCCCTGTTTTTTTATATACGCAAATGTCCTCATAGACACTTATGGCACACTGGACAAACACACTGCATACCAATTTTCAAGTCGATCAGACCAACGGTTGCCTAGTTATAGCGGGAATGTTTTTTTCTGTCTTATAGCGCCACCAAGTGGTAGAGATGCGCCATTTTTTTTATTTAACCAAGGATTAAGCTCATACACATATGTACCGAGTTTGGTGAAGATATCTCATTCCGTTCCAGAGTTATAGCTAAAATAACATTTGGCTAACGTTAGCATAGACGCTTTTTGGGGAACGGTTTCGCGCAACAATCGAAATTTCAACTTTTTTTTGATAATTATTGATATTCAATGTCCACCGAATATTTTTGCAGTGGTTTGGTTCCGATCAGGAAAAAAACCTAGGACTAGTTCGCAAAAAAGTAGGTTTGCCGGTCTAGGTCAATTTACGGAAAAAACCGTGCTGCCTAGAGAAAAGCTGAGTGACTTTTTATTTTTTTTTTTCCCACTTTTGTTCGGGTTAACCCAAGGATCGCAACGATGTAAAAATTTTGAGTCTACGACAAAAGGTGCACGAGTTAGGGCCAAAAATGTCTGAAATTTTAGTTTTTTGCGCTGTAGCGCCACCTATTGGCCGATTGGGGTGAGTCTTTGTCAGAATGTCCCCTCAGGGAGCTCTACCTCTGGCCAATTTTCAAGTCTCTAAGCCTTACGGTTTGGTCTGCACGATCGTGGTAGCAGGAGACATAAATTAATTATATATTAGTCTATATACTTTAAAAAAAACTCCGAACTTAAAATAGGGGTTCAGCCCTTCGGCTTCTTTCATTTTTAAATTTTTTTCTTGGTCCTTTTTCTTTTTTGTTGGTTTAGCCAGCCTTTGTTACTTCTCTTTCTTCTTTGACCCTCTCTCAGTCACCACATAATCTAACCCCTGGTGTCAGCCCTTCGTGCTTGACCCCTCCCTAATATACCCATCCTACAATTACCTATCGGGTTTCCCCAGCAACACTTTCGCCCCCGGGTGCCCTCCCTAATCCGCTCCCCCCCCCCCACCCTGCTCGCTCCTTTCCAGTTGTGTTTCTCCTAGTCCCCCTGTTACTTCTTGCTGCCTCTGAGCCCCACATCCGCGGTGTGTTGTTGTTGTGTGTTGTTGTTGTTTGGGGGGGGGTGTTGTGGGGTGTGGGTTTTTTGTTTTTGTTTTTGGGTGTTTTTTTTTTTTTTTTTTTTTTTTTTTTGCTTTTGTTCTCTTTGTTTTTTTAGTTTTATTTGAGGGTTACCCCGGTGAGATGTCAGTGCACTTGCCCTGTGATTCAGCCTCGCTGCTTAGTAGAGAAATTGACCCTTCCTTATAGCTCGTTAGTCAGTGTTTCAATTGTTGCTTTTGTTCTTTTAGTCAGGTGCGCTTCGTTGGCATTACCACACATACATGGTCAGGATTGCACTGTGAGTGTTTGTGAAAACTTGTGAATATTCCCTTGCACGCATTTGTAGTTTAGTCTAGTAAGGGAAACTTGTGTTTTTGCTATTTTGTGTTTCCATGTCGTTTCCCCCCCCGACTCCAGTCTCGCCGTCCCCCCACCCGCCCCCGCCAACCCGCGGCTTCGAGCGAGGTGTTGACTGCTAGGACCAGATGGTGTTGTCTGAATTGGCTATTTCCGCCTTGCTCTCACTGTATGGTCTGCTAGTTTCCGCAACGTTGTGGGTTTGGAGCTTTTTGGGCTTTTTTTTTTTAGTTTGTCCGGATGGTTTGTTCATTTTTTTTTTTGTGTTTTTTTGTTTTTTTTTTATTTTTTTTTGTTTTTTTTTTTTCCCCCCCTCACGCAGATCCTATGCCTGCCTTTGTGGTTGTGTTTGTTGTTTGCCCTTCCCTCCGTTCTTTGTGCATCCCTTCTTCCCTCTTTCTTCTTCGACTGTCGTCTTTGCCTACCCCACCCCCCAGCCCACCCGGATGACGTTTTTTTTGTTTTTCCCCCTTTCCTTTCGCACTTGGAGAAGTGTGTGGGTGGGGGGTTGGGGTGCCGTTTCTTTTGTTAGTTTTTGTCACCCATTGGGTTTTTTGTGTTTTTTTTTTTTTTTTTCTTCTTGCTCGTTCTTTTTCTCCCATTTTCTCGGGTCATTGATAGTGTTCACTGTCGCCCTTGTACGATTCCTCGGCCGGAAAGATAACCCCTTTAGCTTTCAAAAACTCCCCTCCAAATCGCTTCTTTTCTTCCCCCACCTACAACCAGAACAACACTCAACCCAACACAAACAAAAAACCCACCAATAAAAAAGATTTGTGTCCCTCTGTCCGACCACGCCAAAACCCACCCCTTCTCCCACAACCCAACCCCCCCCGCGTATGTTTCCCCACGCCCCCCCGATGCTCACCACCCCACCTCCCCCCCCCCTCCCTTGCAAGTACTAAAGCCGAAAGGAGGAGTCTTCTCGGGGGCCCCCGAAAGGCTATCTCCTTACTAGTCGTGTGTATTGCTTCAGAGCGTCTACATCGTATCCCCCTCGTTCCGTTCGTTACTGCTGCGGTGTTTGTGTTCGTTGTCCCTGTGGACACACCACCCCCCTTTTTCTTTTTTTTTTTTTTTTAATCTCGCCCCACCCCCCTACCAACCCCCCTACCCCCCACACCGTGGATTGTCAAGCTACCCTATCTCGCTCGTGCGTCCCCCCGTGTTTCCAGGGAGCTTGCGCTCGGCCCGTGAGTTGACTGACGCAGATGGCTTGTGGGCTTTCTGTTCCGCGTCTTTATTTGGCTCCACGGCGCGCCCCTCGTGCCTTGAACCCGGCGCCAACGCTGCTCCGTGTGTTTGCGATTCCCTCCCTCACACACGGACCCGCCCACCCCCGCCATTTCCCGTACCCACTTTCCCCCCCCCGCTCCAAATCTGTGGTGACCACAACCCGACAACTAGCGTACTTTAATGCAACCCACTTGTGGGCTACTGAAGGATCATGCAGCCTACCCACATGGCAACGTTAATGTGGTGAAGCTAAACCCTTGTGTTTTGCGTCTCCCTGCCCGTGCAGCCGTAGGTCTCCACGTTAAGAATTTCCCCGTTAAACAATCGCTCAGCTGAATATAAGTAAAGGGTATTCGTTGCTAGATGCCCAGAATTTCTCGGTTTTATGTGTTCAAGTTTTGCTCTGCAGGGTTGCCGCGGTCTAGGTTTACATTGGCACCACCCCCAGACGTAGCAGTAGCGCAACAAATTCTATGCGAACCACTTGATGCTACTTCTAATGCAACTCGTGTCCTTTTGGATTCTCCCATCACATCAACATATTATATGGCTTTTAAGTTAATTCTTTACACACAACAAGAGAAGAAGTAGTCACGTACTGACTTCTTAGGCACACGACAGAAGAGGTAAAAGAACGAGCGAAAGACCCATAACCAGTACCACGCCATTTACAAGACCACTGTTCTAATCTCACCGAAACAGCTCGTCTTTTGCCTACTAATGACCTGGCATGAATTTACAGTGGTGTTTCAATGTAGTTTCCATTACACATAGTTTCATGCTCCCAAGTCTCACGCATTTCGCGTAGTAGGGCAACCACAGCCCTCCAGGCATCTAAGTCCTGTGTCGTGTTTATGGAACAACATAACTCCATGAGGCTGGAAGGTTAGCATTGATATCAACCAGCTGTCATACCAAATGAAGAAAAAACTAAGCAATTAGTTCACTTCCAGAATAGAAATTTCCTGGTAATTTACTCACCCCGATGTCATCCAAGATGGGCCGCCACAGTCTAGTTAATGAATGGGAAACACTGACCCAGTCTAACAACCGACCATTAGAACTTGTATCATGAACACAAAAATTATTCATGTAGTCTTAATGGAAATGGATTAAGTAAACCTCTGTTTTAAAATAGCAAATTGAGGTTAAAATCATTTTTGACTGAAGAGACACAAAAAGTGGCTGTTGATTTATTTGCAGTTCTGAGCTTAAAATGTGAAATATGACATGTTTAAGCATTACATTTATGTTATATGTAGATAATTAGATCTCATACGCCTTTTGGTTCTTTGTCCACCGAGGAGCATGTGTGTGTTGTCAGGGTTGAAGACATGCCCTGCCCTGCCCTGCCCTGCCCTTCTCGGCTGGTAACTGGGGACCTCTTAACTCTGCCCTCGGATTGTTAACCAATCAGAGCACAGCATCACAGACCACACACCAGACGGCTCAGCCAATGGGACCTCCGGCCTCTTTTTACTCCACCGGGGAGGCGAGGCGTGATTAAGCATTCAGGCCAGTCAAGAGGAAAAGAGGAGAAAGGGGTGGGGAGGAGGAGGATGAGAGGAGGGATGGCCATGAAGAGCAACCTCACCACTGTAGTTCTCCTCTCTCCTCTTGTACCTCCAATCATTTCCAGCCTTGCATGTTTTAGTCATAAGTCAGAGGGTGTTCTGCGTAATTACATACGAGAAGGTAAAAAGAATACATCTCTAAGTCTCTATGATGGCTTGGGTCCCTCCTTCAGAAAGTATTATTGTCCACCAGGTCAAAATCATAATCACATCAAGTAATGGTGATGCTTATCTAATGATCTGTAGCTATGATTTTTTGCTCAGCTTTGAACTTTGAGGCTCTCTCTAATAGAAGCTTTGATGGGGAGATCAGTCTTTGTCTTCAATCTGTTAAGTTAATATCAGAGCCACATGCTCATGTTCTATATGTCATCTTTCCACACCAGACTAATCTGCTTTGAAGACAGCCGATCAATGTCAGAGAACCCCAATGGCACGATTACAGCTCACACCCTCCATGTTTATTCATGCCTTTCTTTGTGTTTGTCTTTTTCTTCTCATCTTTTTTATTCTTCATTATTCTCTCTTCTTTGTTGTTGTTCTTCATCTTCTCCTCCTCCTCCTCCTCTTTTTCATCCACCTTCTCCTCTTTCTCCTCCTACTTCTTCCTCATTTTCTTCTTCTCCTCCTTCTCATTCTTCTTACTATCCTTATTATTCTTAATCATCTTCTCTTCCTTCTCCTTATTCTTCATCATCTCATTCATGTCATCCACCTTCTCCTTCTTGTTCACCTTCTTCTTCTTCTTCTTCTTCTTCTTCTCTTTTTCGTCTTCATCAGTGGTAAAGCAGCTCTGGTGTGTTATTTTGTTGATGCCGAAGCCGAGCCTCAAAACATAAACTTATTAACATTTATTCTCCTGCTGCCTTGTGAGATCTGGTATTTCCTTCTGGAAATGCAAATCTAGGTATTCTCCCACCTCACTTTCATATTTTAAGAATATCTTTCTCCCTTTCTCCCTCATAAACACACACACACACACACACACACACACACACACACACACACACACACACACACACACAGCACTCTTTTCCTTGCTGTTGTTACATTTTAGTCATGTTTTAATCATGAGACATGCATTTGTAGTAATATAGTGTGGAACAATGTAGATTCAGGCTTGTGTCAACATTTCTTTCATAAGGTTATGCTTTGTTTTTTAAAAAAGTGGTTGAACATTAAACATCGTCGGTTACACCGCTTCAGGAAACACAATCAACAGGGAGTTTGACTGACTCTGCTTAAGGACTTCTGAAGGACTTCTGGCCTCCATCCATCCATTGCTCCCTCATCCCTCATGCTGCCAGAGATTGATTGACATGTCTGCGTTTGGTACCAGGCTGATATGAAACAAGATTTCATGGCTGAGAAAAATTGATTCACGTCAGTAATCTGTGGAGACGGAAATATGTATGGCGCCGTTTAGACACTGATTTAATGTGTGCTTTCTCCTGTATACAGCGAATGAGAGACGATACAAACACAATCTCTTTGCCTTCACATGAAAAACACCTCTGCTCCAGATAATTTATGTCATTTAATTCACACAGCCTGCGTGTGTACAGCTGCTGTCAGAAAGATACTCACAACACGCTAAAACAACTCTTGACTTTCCCATGAGAACCATGTGGAGATGTATTCACTCTTATTAGAATTGCAAACTATCCGTTACACTGGGTTCACTGGATAATGTTCGGAGCTTTTCAATGAAATTCATGACCATATTAAAGAGCTGTCAGCCAGTGACCCCTTAATCAATACTGCATGTCAAGCCAGCGCTGTTCACTGACTTGAACTGGATCCTTCTAAATCAATATGGTTACACTTCGCAAATTAAATGGCAGCCAGTATTCTCGGTTTTTGTGTTTTCCTGACCTATAGCTGGTGGTATTTGAGCATGGTTAAAAAGACATATCTGGGTCGTGAACTGTGTATCTTACATCATCAGAGTTCTCTGAGGTCTGTCTGTAATGACCGATCTGCATTGACAGACGACAGCACTGCATTCTATGAGCGGAACATTGCTGACAAGCCTTTTATGCAGTTGTTATGCAACATGCCCACTTGCTCTATACCCCTCTATTTTTTCTTCCCATTTTTTTCAGGAAGTACAAAAGTGAAGGCAAGCACTACAGGTTCTTCCAGTACTCCCATAAACACTCATTGAGGCTGCCCAGTGGGTGTTAAGATTTAGCCTGTGTTAGAGAAAGGATCAGCCTGATGAAGTCACCCAGCCACTCACCTATAAGACTTTTTTTTGTTTTGTTTTGTTATGCTTTGTATTTTTTTCTGTTTGCTTGATTTTTGTTTTGTGTTTTTTGTTTGGTTAATGTTAGGGCTGGACGATATGGCCAAAATTTATATCAAGATATATTTCTTGATTTCAGTCGATACGATATAATTCCAATATCGATATGAACAATATTTAAAAATCCTCAAAAAATACCAAGAATATCCACAACGAATGTACCTACAAATTCTGAAAAATGAATTTGCCAAGTCTATGAAACCTCCTCCTGTAAAACTGTATAATATTTTAGAAATAAAAATGAATTACAAATAAACAATGTTCAAATATTGTTTACAAATAAATTAATGTTCACTTTTTATTTGTATTTAGCCTTCATACAAACAAGAAATTAGGGATGTAACGGTAGGAAATTTCTTATCACGATTATAGAGACCAAAATTATCACGGTTATCAGTATTATCACGGTATTGTTAAAATGTGCTGGAGATGTTCAAAAAGTACCGACACATAAATCACTTCACCAAGTTTTCTATTTAAAAATCAACAAACAACAAAATAAAATGACTTTTTGTTTGCATAATCACTAAAACATTAACATTACCAATGATGTTCATATTTTAAATGACAACTTGACTGACAACAGTTTAATAGCATGTTGAAATATCTAATGTAAATGTTCAAATAAAGCTTTGAAAAAGTTTCATAAAAAGGTAAACCTCACATTTCAGAAAAGATATGTCAAAATGATAATTGATTAATAAATGATTATATGTATTTTATCTACTCCATAAATAATTCTAGACAACTTATATGAATTGTTTAAATGTGTAGAATCCACATAAGCTTTTTTTTTTTTTTTATCAACCGGTCAAAAATTTACAGCAGGGCATGCAAATTCGGTCCGTTTTTGGCCAGACAGAAACTGCACACAGGCTAAATGTAAATATATGTCTCTGTAAATCCACTCTCTGACACTATGTGGTGCTTATGGAAAAGCAGAATTACAGCTGTTTCCCGTAACCTCCGTGGACAAAGCAGTATTGCGATTAAGAACACTTCCTTTAGGTATTACATGGAGCGAAGATGAAAACAAAATGCCATCGAATCGTTTCTGAAGACAGTCAGAACCTTCAGAGGTACATTCATATAATTAATTAATTCATATGTTCATTTGTATAATTCCCTTAGCACTCTTTTAAAACCTCCCAGCTTTTCCACCCTGTTTTCACTCAAAACAAAACTAATCTGCTGCTGTGCGCACGTGAGACCGTTACTTAAAACTGTGCTTTATGCTGCACAGTATTTATTTATCGCGAGTTGTTCAAATCGCGGTAATATAATACGGTTTTAATGATAATTAAAAGATGAAACGGTAATACTAAAACCGGGGGAAATTTTATCTGATTATCGTCAAAACCGGTAATGTTCATCCCTACCAAGACATGTGAAATCACCATCAAATAAACATAAGACTCTCAGACTCATCTTATTAATATTAATATCTTTAACTCTAAACTATAACATAGGCTGATTATTCTTATAGATTGAAACAAAAGTGCTTCAGCCAGGATAAAGAATATGAAAAGTGCTCAGAGTTGCTGTAGGAAACTGAAAAAAGAGTGAGCAACAACAAAAACCGGAGACGGCCTTATTGAAAATGCAAATTCATTCTCTGCCAGCAGGAGGCACTTTTGGAGCAGTAGTAACAGTGGCTTCCCAGGTAACGGCTGTATACAAAGCAGCGCTCTGAGCTATAACGGCTACTTTATCAGATAAAATTAAAATGCCAGCAAAACTTTCCTGAAGATAACCGGTTCCTTTCAAAAATGATACACTCATATAAAACACCCATGCCCGTGTTTTGATTTTGAAACGTGCAGTGCTCATGTTTATTTAACAAAGTTAATATCAGTAAAATATCAGTGTTGATGTTTTGGCGGGCTGCCACAAATAAATCAATGTATGGGAAACACTTAATTTATACTGAAATATCAGAAATGTGTTTAAAAATCATATCACCATTATTTAATTTTTTATAATTGCATTATATATATTGATATTGAATTATTGTCCAGCCCTAGTTAATGTTAAACTGATGGGTTTGATACACAATGGCTTAAGCAATTAAGGCACAGCTTTTTCTGAATACTGTCTACACTTTATTGTTAGTTCTGTTAGGTTTTGTTTTGAGGTGAACTAGCTCAAGTTTTCAGAATTCTTTATGAGTTTTTCACCTCAGGCTGATATCAAAAACTTAATATGTTAACTGACATTTTCCCCTTGATTGCCTGGCATGTTTTGTACTCCTGTAATCAGGATAATTAAATCCTTCTAATTAAAAGCCCTTCAAACTTCAAGTTCCCCATGACATTGCATCACTCAGTGTAATTATGATGCTTGGAGTGCTGCCGGTGCTGCAACAGTTAACATGATGGTTTTAGATCTTATCATAAATTTATCACTATACGATTGTGACTTTTTGTCTCTGGTCTCTGGCTTTGTGGGGATGCCTGTATGTGACATGGTCAGGTTCTATGGATAGTTTGAAGTCGTGGCCTAATGGTTAGAGAGTCAGACTTGTAACCCAAAGGTTGTGGGTTCGAGTCTCATACCGGCGGGAATTGTAGGTGGGGGGAGTGAATGTACAGCGCTCTCTCCCACCTTCAATACCACGACTGAGGTGCCCTTGAGAGCAAGGCACCAAACCCCCAACTGCTCCCCAGGCGCCGCAGCATAAATGGCTGCCACATCCTGTGTGCACTAAGGATGGGTTAAATGCAGAGCACTAATTCCTAGTATGGGTAACCATACTTGGCCACATGTTACGTCAGGTTTTTTTTTTCACTGCATACTAATTGAATTGAATGTAAGGGAGGCTGGACACAGTTAGCGAAAGCTAGAGATTACGGTTTATAATGTTGTAAATATGGATATTTTTCTTACACAAAAGCCTTGGTTTGTTTTAAGAAGGCTATATTACCCCCCCCCCCCCCCCCCCCCCCCCCCCCCCACCCAAGAGCAAGGACATTTGTTTATATAATGATTGGATTCGTCTGAAGAGAAAGAATATACACCTAGGATGGCTTGAGGGTTAGTAGATCATGGGATAATTTTCATTTTTGGGTGAACTATCCTTTTAAAGGTACACATTCACAACATTTTAGTACTTAGCATGCTGTTGTTAGGCCCATATATTTACGATATGTGTGTGGTGTGCTTTTGGAGCTGGGTGACCTAAAAAGGGAAGCCTTCAGACTGAATCTGAGCAGATGAAGGATGTGTTCATATTGTGATTTAAATGGATATCTCTCTCACTCTCTTACTCCCTTCGCTTTGTCGTCCGGCTCATACCAAGTGGTAGAATCTCTGGGAAACTCGTTCGAGTAATTACTGAAGAGTCATGTCATCTCCATCCGAGAGAATTGGAATAATTAGGACATATGGGGGATGCGCATGACTGTTGCCGTGGCGACAGCGTGAGATGCTTGCATATGGTATTTACAATACATCACTTATCTTCTTGGGTGCAGGCCTGCTTCATATAATCTCAGGAGCATCCCTGTCATTTTATACGTCTCTTTTTCTCTCCCTCTTTCTCTGCTTCGATCCAATCAGAGTGTTCTTATATTGAGAAGCAGCCTTTTATATGCCATTGTTGAGTTGTCAGGACCTTTGAAAGATTTTATTGCTGCATAGGATTTGTTGAATAAATTGCAGAGAATTGTAAATGTCAAAGTTCTTCTGTCAAGTTGACAAAGACTCGTTTTCCAGAAAAACTTAGTGGACTGTAGTAGTACTTAAAGGGATAGTTCACCCAAAAATGAAAATTTGATGTTTATCTGCTTATCCCCAGGGCATCCAAGATGTAGGTGACTTTGTTTCTTCAGTAGAACACATATGATGATTTTTAAGTCCAACCATTGCAGTCTATCAGTCTTATAATGCATGGCAATGGTAACAAAATCTATGAGAGTAAAAAAATGCACAGACAAATCCAAATTAAACCCTGCGGCTCGTGACGACACATTGATGTCCTAAGACACGAAACGATCGGTTTGTGCCAGAAACCGAACAGTATTTATATAATTTTTTACCTCTAATACACCACTATGTCCAGCTGTCTTTGGGCGCGCGCACGGCTTCCGATACGTGAGATGTGTAGTACAAACTCTGGCGTAGTTTACGCAAGCACCGGAAGTGATCTCTCGCGCGTATACGTTACTCGTTGTTTACACAGTGCACAGTCATTGTAGGTACAACGGCTAATCAAAATGGTACTTACTTGCGCTTGTCTGGATTGTTCAAACTGACTTAAAACTAAAAGACTACATTCTCTCGCGCGAACTCATTCGGGAGTGGTGACTTTCCACGTATTCCCAACTTCTGAGCCTGCTCACCTGAAGTTATGGTTGATTGCTCTTCGACTGGATATCAACACACTGTGACGAGTTGGCTGCCTCCCTCTAATTATCAGCATCACCCCATCCCTTAATCACCACTCTTCGCCAGGCTCCCGACATGAGTTGGTGCGTGTGAGAGGAGGGGCGCTGAAATAGCCAGGGATGGCGGTGTGTGGTGGGGCACACCTGAACCGAATGGAGCCTCATCCACGCCGCTGTTTAAATGTCGAGCGCGCCTCTCCTCGGGAGACCGGTCTCTTCCCTGTGCATGCACGATGGTGTCCTCGTGGGTCCAGGAGGGGTGCGTAGAGGGACTCTCGTGCCGCCAGAGTCCAGACGAGAACCGCACCCGTTACATGGCCATCGGGCAAGGATGCAGGGGCCGTCTGTCCATTAAAGAGAATGTGGCACGGAGAGAAGGATGAAGCCGCTGAAAGAAGCTGCCAACCTCGCTCCCCGGACCGGAGAGGGGAGCGCGTGCGGACGCCGGGACTCCGACCCCTACTGGACCTTCCTTCCTGACCATGCCCTTCACGACCCCCGCAGCACGACGAGGGACACCAGATCCCTTGTTTATTTTGGACACTTGATTCCCTTATTTCTGGACACTGTTTATTTTCTGTTAATAAAAGCCTCTCTGAGGCCTGACGCCACACACCCACTGTCTGTCATTTTCTCCTCCCGCCACAACACCCATTAACGTTAAACTCGCGAGCGCGTACAACATACGACCGGCATACCTGTGAGCGCGCCCAAAGACAGTTGACAAGTGGTGATAGAGGTAAAAAATGATTATAAATAACTGTTCGGTTTCTCGCACAAACTGATCGTTTCGTGTCTTAGGACATCAATGTGTCGTCACGAGCCGCAGGGTTTAATTTGGATTTGTCTGTGCATGTTTTTTTTTACCCTCATAGATTTTGTTACCATTGCCATGTATTATACGACTGATAGACTGCAACGGGTGGACTTAAAAATCATCAAGTGTGTTCTACTGAAGAAACAAAGTCACCTACATCTTGGATGCCCTGGGGGTAAACAGATAAACATCAAATTTTCATTTTTGGGTGAACTATCCCTTTAAGTGCTACCTGATCTTTGTAACCTTTCAAAGGAGTCACGCATGTATCATATATAGACAATACTTTGGATTATTCATAAACAGACTTTTTTCCTTTTTATCTCAGCAGAGAACAAAAAGGTTCCAGTAAACAACATTGATACATTTCATTCAACTTTCATAACAACTCAAACAAAACATAACACAACAAAGCAAAGCAAAACAAATGGTTTTAAGTGATCGTTTATTGTTCAGATACAAACAGTAATTTTTTTTACTTATTTTTATGTACATTCAAGAAAGATGCATATGTTTGTTTGCAATGCACTGAAATTATTTTTTTAATCAAAACACAAAAGCCAATATTCAAGTTTTTATTTTACTGAAAACTGCAACTGAAAATAAAGTTTATTTAAAGGGGTGGTTCATTGCGATTTCACTTTTTTTAACGTTAGTGTGTAATGTTGCTGTTTGAGCATAAACAATATCTGCAAAATTACGAAGCTGAAAGTTCAATGCAAACGGAGATATCCTCTTATAAAATTCTGGCAGTTTAATGCCTACAAAAAAGTGTGAGGGACACAAAGTTACTTCCCGGGTTGGTGACGTAACAAAAAACAGACTAAACCCCGCCCTCGGAAGAAACGGCAGCAAAGGGGCGAGGCACATGCCCGCACGCATTTAGAGAACGAGGGAGGGGAAAACTAGAGGTGCAAGTAAAAATCGATTTATATATGAATCGCGATTCTGTCTTCTAACGATTCTAATGGATTCACAAGTTTCAAAATAAATGTTTTTAAAGCAGCAGTTTTAAATTAATCGCTTCCTCGCGTCCCCCGGGCTAGGAACAAGCTCGCCGAACTTTATCTCATCTGCTCATATCAATCTCTCGCCCTCTCTCTCTCTCTCTCTCTCTCTCTCTCTCTCTCTCTCTCCGCTCTCTCTCTCTCTCTCTCTACTCTCTCTCTCCCTCTCATTCAGCTCAGCTCCAACAATGAACTGTTCCAAATATACACTTATTTTCACATAGCTATGAGAAGCGTTAAACATGGATGCGCGTGCTTTTGCCATACTGTATTAAATAGTATTTAATCAGGATAAAATCATATATTAAAAGCTAACTCGAAATTCAAAAATTACAAATCAGAGCCCATCGCCTATTTCTGGGGGAGGGGCTTCATAAAAGAAGGAAATGATAAGGGTGTTTCTCAGAGAAGGGACAGAGCTGTGTGGAATAAAGGTAAATTATGTGAAAAATAATGTTTTTTTTAAAAAAAAAAAAACGAAGCATTAACACATGTTAGACTGCACCCCAATTACAACACAATCAAGCCTAGAAAAAAAACCAGTGAACCACCCCTTTAATAATCAATAAATTAATCAAATTTAGTTGTATATCAAATTCAGCTGTTGTACTGAAACATCACCACCAGCATAAACACCGGCCATTTTAATATACATTGGTATGATATAATTGTTTCTACTTCAATTTGTTTTTGAAATATAGACATTTAAATGGTGGCTTGTTTTCATGACAGATTTGTTCAAAGATACATTAAATGAAGACAACAGGTTATGGAAAAATATAATAAACTATGTAATATTATTACATGAAACATTATATATTTCAAAAATTCTAAATTGTACTATTTCTTTCAACATACTCTCTAATATTCATTCATGTTTATTTTGTGCAAGAAACTCGTAGTAAAAATTAAGAGATGACACATGCTGCTCGAAATGAGGAGGCTACAGTGATCTGTCATGTCATATTAAAAGGCATCAAAACAACATTGTTTGAATTATAAAATTGTGATGAAAATTTGAAAGCTCAGGCTTTTGTTTTGTATCAAAAGTTACAAAGCTTATTACGATTATTGGATAGAAGGCACTGTGTTCAGTGAAGTTTTATTCACTCTAATAATAATAATCTAGTATAATAATATAATGTTATATTTTAACTTACAAGGAATGTTACAAGAGTTTTAATTGTGTGAATTGTAAAGTTTTCAGTAAATTCTGTACAACAACCCTGCATTTTAATACACAAGCAAAAAGAATACAGACATAAAATTGAGGTAAATTTTTGTTTTCTCCTCCAGTGTGTTTGAATAACATTGAAAAACACTCTATTCACCCTTCTTCTCTCTCTCTCTCTCTCTCTCTCTCTCTCTCTCTCTCTCTCTCTCTCTCATGGGTTCAGGTGTTGTTTAACGATGCAGTCTGGAGTGCATTAGAGACTCAAGCAGCCTGTTGACCTTTTAGATCTTCTCAAATCTCTCTGCATGAGGTTCAGCCTCCTCTGCTTGTTATGTTCAAGCTTGCAGGACCCAGCCAAGTTCAATAATATTACTAAAACAGCCCTTTTGTTGTATAAATTGCCTTATTATTGTGGTATTACAGATGAACAGATCACCTGCACAGCTTCTTCTTTTGTTTTTGTCCAGTTTAGTCCAACATTGTGGTTACTAAAGAAAGTTTAGCCCAATATTGTGGACATTTACTAAAATGGTGGTTGCTAAAGAACAGTGATTATCTTAGAGGTGTATTAGAGCAATGAATTGAAGGAATAAGCAAAACAACTAGATACATTTTCTGGAAATAATGTGAGTGGTGCTTGCCATTAATGTGTTCTGGGATGTTGCCATGGCATTGCTTTGTGGTTGCTAAGGGCTTCTGAGTGAATGATAACCCTTTGCCAGTCTGAGATGGACTATACAGCTATTATGTAACTTTGAACACTATTCATAAACTTCTTTTGCTGAAAAACGATGGCATGTGGTGTAAAACATTACTCATTTGTTTGTTCTGATGCTTCCAAGACTATCTCAAAATCACTCTTACACTTTCAAACAGAACCTTGTTAATGTCAGACAGATAGATAACATTACATTGATGACATGTTTACATCAGCGCTATTCAAAGCATAACAGACAACCACATGATACAGGCATCAGCCGAGGCCTGATCCAGTGGAAAGACAAAACGAGTAAGAATGGAGGGAGATATGGAAAGAAAGTTAATGTAGTGATGGTGTGTGAGAGAGAAAGAGTTGAATACACAGTGAAAAATAGATGTCTGTTCTGCTAAACAGCTTCTGGCTCCTCAGATGGGATGCTTCCATAGAGAGGAATTCCAATTTAATGCTGTGATGGTGAGACTGATTGGAATTGTCTCTGCCACTACTAGCTCATGTGTTGCATATGGAGTGTGTGTGTGTGTTTTGGCCACTGGCATCAAGTGCTCTCGATACAGTGTTTGTATCGATTACTAAAGTCGTAAGTGAATTGATATTTGTGCTATACATGTTCTGAGGTGTGTGTGTGTTCTGGTCTCATCTTTACAGAAAATAACAGATGGCAAAACTGTCTGTCACCACCCCACTTTTTCCTCTCAACCCCTCCTCTCATTCTGTTCATCTATTATAGGCAAGCTTCACTGTTACTGTTTTTCATGCTGAGGGTAAGGGGTGCTGTGGACATTGGACAAACAGTTTACCAACTTTTATTTCCTGTAACCATAAGAATATAACATACATGCACTTAAATGATCTTGCAGAGTTTTGTTGAAGAGATGTGCTGTTACCTTTTAAGTAATTGCTTTTGAGATGTTCGTCTTGTATCAATGTAAAGATCTAGGCCTAGTTTTGTATCATCTTTATACTGTGATCGCTTATCTTTTTCACATCATCCCTCTCTTCTCTTCATCTCCTCCTCATTCTTTTCCTAATGACGTCCCTGAAGAGACACTGTGATTCCCCTTGTGCCCTCAATAACCCTCACCAGATGAGACTGACATACACGCACACACTGATTAGTCTTGACTTGCCTCTATTTCCACAGGGTTCAAAATCTAGAGATGCAGAAAGACAGAGTGAGCCAGAGAGGTTTGCAAAATATTACGTAATTCTCCTGAACAGTTGCACAAAAGTGCTGAGGAAGGACATGGTACTAGTGGTCGACCGATATATCGGTCGTGAAAAAATATGAAATATTTTTCAAATATCGGCTTTGGCCGATTTCTGACTTTTATTTTGAGATTGCAGCGTCTGAACACAGTGCTCACATTCTCCCTCTTGTTTGCTGTCGTCGTTAACAGTTAACACGGACAAGTCTATCTAATAATCAGATAGAACTGTTAAACAAAGGAATTAAAATGTATACAAAAAAAGTTATAACGATTGCTTTTATATTGTTAATAATAGAAAGGCAAACATTATAATAATAATTTCTCATTTGCCGTCAGCATTCAGCAAATATGCATTTATATCATTTAAACAAATCTTTGAATGACTAATGAACATTTAATTTCACAACTTGCAGACTTAGTCGAATCTAGTTGAGATCTTGTGAAGTGTGCATTTGTATCCTGCATGATTGCTTATGCTCTGCGTGACGGTCGGTCCGTGTGAATTGAATGCGGACAGGAGGAGAGTTCAGCTTCACTGGAGATGCGCGATCGACAAACTAAACTTGTGATTTCAAATTATGCTGCACTTTATGCTTTTGCCCACTGTCATATTCATGTCATTGTCATTGTGTGCTGTATGTAAAATGAGTGTTTCCTTGGCTTTATTTGAAAAAATATATATGATTCCCAATGCACACAAACTTCCCAGAATACTGAGTGTCCTGTTGTTTACACTGTTTACTTCCTTTTTATTATATTTTTATTAAATGTTTATTTGTGAAAAATGCTTTGTCTTCTAAAGTATAAGTATGTTTATTTTACAAAATTATGTTTAATCCATTTTCAATTGATTTCAAATTTCTTAAATATGAATTAAAATAAATAAAATTATATCGGCCTCCCTGTTTTCCAAGATATCGGCATCGGCTGTCTAAAAACCCATATCAGTCGACCACTACATTGTACTCTCATTTTTCTGTTCTTTTTTTCTCCTTCTGATTATATATTTCAAATTTAATATCCGAGTGCTTATTTGGCAAGTTTGTTTGTGTACAATATAACATGGATAGAAGCATTAGCTGTCAGAAACAAAACAAAACCAAATAAATGCTGTGTCCCAATTCACATAACATTTGCCCTAAATATTAAAAAGTGAAAAAGTGTGTTCCTAATCATAACATCTAGAAATGAGTATCCCAAGGTTACCCGGATGGTCTATTATTTCGAGTAGGAATTTGAAGTGCAGATTCATACACACTGTAATGGCTAATATTGCACACAACACATTGTGCTTTGTAACACGTGGCAGGTGTGTAGATCCAACAGTTAAGTAAAGCAATTTAGATAAAGGGATTTAAGTGATTAATAATAAATGTTTAACCTGATGGAAGAATATTTAATCTGCAACAACATTGTGAACTTTTATAAAGATATGCTTGTCCATTAATTTTTAAAAGCATCATTATGCAAAAACACGAGGAGAGTTCTCTGCATAAATAGTACATTGATCTGCCAGTTGTGGGCACATCTTTTCTTTTCCAGTATGGGAAAAATATGGTTGACAGCAGGTTATGGTGATGGGATGCACATAACTGTGTGGCAAAAAGTCCTTTAAAGATGCAAATATGTTCTAAAACATGCCTACTCTTCTGATACACACTCATAAGTATATACATTTTTTCATAATAAAAGTACATACCTTAAGGACATAGTATAAGTATGTGAATGGGGATGAAATAAAAATTCAACCAAAAGAGTAAAACAAAATAATTTAGCAAAACAAAACAAAAATAAAACGCATAACAAAATTACAAAATAAAACAAAACAACAAAACAGGATACAAAACAATAAAATAAAAAAAAGCTAAATAAAACTAAAAATGGTTCTTTTAAAAGACACATTTCCCCCCATAAACTTGCTATACTCTTCTGCTACACATGTAAAATTATATATATATATACTTTTAGAGCATAGTATAACATAGAGCAGTGTTTCCCAACCGGGGTGCCGTCTGTCGAGTGCAGGGTTGCCGTGTAAAAAATCCTTTTTTAATATTTTGAAATTGCTAAAATGTTCAAAAAAGCATCTATTATATAATGTCCATTTCTGATGTCGCCAGTAATTAGAGATGCGCCGAAATTCCAGCTGCCGAAAATTAGTTCACGCTCAGGTTTCACTTTCACGTGGTGTGACGCTCTGCGTATTATCCCGCTTATGGTTCTCGTGTGGCTCCCGCTCAGTCGCACACTGTATAACGTTCATGCTCATCGGAACAGCAAAGTCCACTCAAAAATTGAGCCGACAGGAAACATCGATGTAGTACAGTATTGTTTCTGTCTGTAATAGCCCTACTGTGAATATCTATACTTTTCAAAGTATCATATCGAATTTAGAAATTCAAATATTGTGACAAAATAAATTTTGTAGGGTGCCACAAATTTGTTAAAATTTCCGAAGGGTGCCGCGACTAAAAAAAGGTTGGGAAACACTGGCATAGAGTACATACTTTTAGAGCAGTGGTTCTCAACTTGTTTGGCATGGGACCCACATTTTTACATGGTCATCAAGCCGTGACCCAAATTTTTAGGAACTTGAATTAAGCAAATGTATTTCTCATTAATTGTTAAAACATACACAAGTAGTGTCCCTATTTACTTAACTTACGACAGATAAATTGTAAGAAAATCCCCAAGACTTATGAGAAAACTTCTGCCTATACGCCTCAGGGACTAATTCATAGGCCTTCAACACTTCAATGCACCAACAAATGGTATCATTTGACAATTGTATGGTCTTCAACTTATCTGCTGCATATTGATCCAGCACCTCTCTGACCATGTCCATGGCCGCAGGTAAGAGAAACTCTTCTGCTATTGTGTGGGCTTCCTTGGCCTTTGCTACACGGTGAGCTACACAGTAAGATGCGCGGAGTGCCTGTACTAGTTTTGAACACGAAGATGTTAGGCGCTTTTGTGATGCCCTCAGCTGCTGGAGTAGTCTTTGAAAATACTCCACAGGGTTTGTCTTTGCAGCCGCGGTGTTTCATTTCTAAATGTCGTTTTAATTCAGATCGTTTCATGCTCTCTTTTGAGAGCACCTCACTACATACAACACACTGAGGTTTCAAGCCCTTTTTGTCGTCAATATACATATGTAAATCCATATATTACATATTCAGGGTCATACTTGCGCTTCGCCATATTTGTTGCTATAATAAAATGACATTTCACATGTCAAACGGTAGAGCTTTAGCACGCGCATTTGAAAATAAAAGTCGTATCAGCAAAATATGTTAAAAATTAAGCTTTTGTTGTTCCTTTGACGCCCACTCAAAAAGGTCGTCGCGAGTCGCGACCCACCAGTTGAGAAACACTGTTTTAGAGCATAGTATAAGTAGGTGAATTGGGATGAAACAAAACAGCAAAACAAAACAAAATAAAGCAATAAAACAAAGCAAACAATAAAATAAAATACAAAAAATTTAAAATAGAAACTATGTATTATTTTATTTAAAAATACAATTAAGTAAATCAAACATTCAAGGAGACACAAATGAATATTAACCAATTAAACCTCATCAGCTCGGAGAGCTCTTCAGAAGGGAGCGCTGCATAACGAGCTTGTGAATTAGTTTTTTTCTCTTGGTTCATGCTGGGATCAGTGTGGAGAGGCAAAAGTGTGATCTCAGATCCCCTCTGAATTGTGCTGTGGGCTTTACAGCAGTGGGACTAATCATCACTCTCCACTCAGCAAATTAGATTACAGCCGTTCTTCAAACACAGCAGAGTACTGCTGCTGAGATCCTTTTATTTGGTGCTCTGTTTAACACATGCACACATAATACAAACAGCAGCAGCCCGACACTGTGGTGGAGGTCGTCTAATACCTTACATTTAATTGCGTTCACTAAAATCAATTTCCTATGAAATGACATTTAAGTTGGCCACTTTAACATGGGCGATGTGCGTGTGTGTATCTGCTGCTCATCAATCATCTTGTTAGAGTGGAGTCGACTGGGTGGGATGTACGTGTGAACCAGACATGCATCCCCTCAGTCTCTCCATTACAGCGGAGAAATGAGCCACCGCTCAACATCAGCCCTCAGAGGAAACAGGAAACACTTACTTATTTGTCTCTTTCCCTTCCTCCAGAAGACGTTTTGCACTTATTCCTACTGATTACATAAGCCAATCAACTTCGTGTCATAATGTCAGTCTTCACCAGCAGATATGATTGTGTAGAGTACATGTGTGAGCAGATGAGTGGTCAAAAGGATTGAATTCCTCAGAACAGTCTTGGATAGTCTTTTTGTATGTTTAATGTCTAATGAAGGTTGTGTATTTGCTGGAAAGTAAGGATCCTGGGAAAAGGGATGTAACATTGTTTAGGAGTAGTTGTAACCTCATTACATTTTTATACAGCTGTAAGATTTTGATGCGTCATCAATATTTTTGGTCTGTTTTTGCAGCAAAAGAAGACTGTAGATTTAAATATGTGTATACACTACTGTTAAAGTCTTTTTTCAATTATTGCTTTTAAATAGCAAGGATGCATTAAATTTATACTTTTATCATGTAATTTTATCATTTTTATTTTGTAACATTTATAATGCTACAAAAGATGAACAAAAGTTCTGAACATTCTATCAGATTTATTCAGAAAAATATGCTGTCCACAAAAAAAAAAAAAGTTTTACATTGTTAATAATAAAAGTTTGTTGAGCATCAAACAAGCATATTAGAATGATTTCTGAAGGATCGTGTGACACTGAAGACGCGAGTAATGATGCTGAGAATTCAGCTTTGCCATCACAGGAATAAATTACATTTAAAAATATATTACAAATATTTGATTACTGTTTCTAATCAAATAAACGCAGCCTTGGTGTGCATAAGAGACTTCTTTCAAAAACATTTTAAAAAAATCGTACAGACACCAAACTTTTAACAATGTCTGCTAAAATGATTTAACGTCAAGAGGACACTAATATTTTGATATATTAGCCTCAAAAAGAACAAACATGTACTAAAAAGGTGCAAAATTCTATGATTTCATGGTTCTGAAACATGCAATAGGTCCTTTCGCACCACGGGAACCTTTCATAGTACCAGAACTAATTGTGGAAACTACCCACTTTTCGGCATGTTCGCACCACCGGAACTGGGAGCGATTTTAGTACCGGACTGCCTTTTTCGAGAACCAAATTAGCTCCTACTCCGGAGCAGGGTCTAACCAGCATAACTGGTACTAATCGTGACGCAAGTAGACATTGATTGGCCAAACGCGTACGAAAACACCCTCACCCGCCATGATTTAAAACACTGTGTAAACATACTGTAAACATTGTGTCAACTTATTTCGCAAGTATGGAGAACAGCGATAGATGGACGGACGCTGAAGTGCAGGCACTTGTAGCAAATGTAGCCCTGCCAGTTGTCGTTGGAGATTCTTAGTCCTCCTTTCCGTTCTTTCAATCGCTTTACGTATACGTCGACTTTCCATGTCCATTATTGTGAAACCCGAGAGACACAACAAAAACACAGCTCCGATCACAGCGTCCTCCATCCTCCTGTTGTTAACGTAGTTCTTTGTTTCTGTTGTTGAACACAGTGCACAAATGACCTCGCTGTCGACCAGCTTACGTCACTTCTTATTACACACTGTCGGTGCGAATGCAACCCTTTAAATGGTACTGGGAAATAGTTTGCGCAAAATCGTCCCAGTACTTTAGTACCGTACATTTAGTTCTGGAACTAAAGCGGTGCGAAAGGGCCTACTGTTAAAACATAACCATAACCATTTACTGTCACTGACTTACCATATGATATTTTATGGAAAATTCTCCAACTGTGCAATCATTTCTTCTTTCCATTATCATACAATGTTTACAAAACTTTTATTCTGAATCTGTTCAGATTTGGTCAAAGTGAACTTGTCTTTGGCTACTAAATCTGAATCATAAAAAGGCACAGTCAGGGGGGAAAAAAACATAATAAACCATGAAAAAACAAAAACGTGATACTGTCAAACCACCCCGCAGTATCAGTATGCATGTGTGAGTTTAATCAGGCTTATTTTCCTCTTAGCGGCTGTGTGTATTGTCCAGGGATGACTGGATACCTGTTGATGAAAGATTCCTACTGGAATGCATGCTAATTCAGCCCAGGTTTGGCTGGAGACAGACTTTTGATTGCTGGCATAGAGTCTGGTGCACACTGTAGCCTGTTCTGTCCAAGGACTTTCCACTTACACTGGAAGTGAATCTGAAATCGATGCTACCGCAATAATAGACCGTGGTGCAACAAAGTGGTGTCTGATTTGGAATGATGACATAGCAGTCTCCGTGAATATTGTATAGACAACAATAAACAAATTAGGACTATGTGTGTAGAACTTCCATCAGAAAGTAATACGTTCTGGCTTCTTCAGTGCCATTTTAGTGTGCAGTATGCATCAGACGTTGTGTGAATGATCCGTGGGTAGACTGTAGGTGTGCCTTCTGACGTTAAAGCTAATTTTGTCTTGTTTTTTTTGTTTTTTTTACACTATTCATCATATCATGCCTTTATCTTATCATATTTTTGCCACAGAAAATTGGGCTTTTCATGAAATTGCACCTGAAATGTTGTCTCTCTCTCGGTCTCTCTCTCTCTCTCTCTCTCTCTCTCTCTCTCTCTCTATATATTATATATATAATAGTAATGGTTAACTTAGGTGGAAAGGAACAAAAAGCACATACATGAAAAATGTGTTTAGTGTTATAAGGTTGTATTTTTTAGGTAATTTTCACTTGCAAAGAGCCCTGAATCAGCAGTCAAGTGGTAAAAGATGTTTCAAACTCAATTTAATAAGAAACTATTTTTAGACACCACCAACAACGACAGTGACCTATTTAAATACTTATTTTGCAAATGTAGTATCTTTTTCTCCCATAATTAATCCTTAATATGAGGTTTATTGACTCCCCATACTGGCTGACAACAGTTTGATGTGCATGTCAGTGTGACGTGTGTTTCTGGTGTTTTCACTGTATGTCCATTGTAGTAGGCACCTTTAAACTCACTCGCATGCCTATAAATAGAGCATCGTTTCATATTCAGGATCCTCTCATTCTCATTCAACCAGTGACAGCATTGAAGAATCTCAAGTTGTCATGGCAGCCTGGGCACTTGGCATGGAAACAAGCTGTTGATTGACAGTGACGGGGCTAAAGGGTAGCTGGCTGTCCATCAGGAGCGATCCGTGTGCCTTTGGGAGCTGATGTGGAAATACCATAGTGTGTGTACAAGTACTGTGACATCATCAAAACTTCTACCCATGTCATCATGAAGCCCTGATAGAACATCATGACTCATTACCATTACATGGTGTGGAAAAGTTGTGCCAACTTTGTCCTTTATACTTTACAATGAAGTTCAATTCATTACATCACAACATTAGTTAACACATTAGGAATCATAAACTAACAATGAACAATCCTATTACAGCATTTATTAAGCTACTGTAGATTAATGTTACTTTCTGTATTTACTAATAATTATTTTACTAATCACACAAAGTGACAGTAAGACTTAAACTAAAAATGTCTTTTTCAACCTTCATTCATTAAAGTATTATGAAAAAAGTATGACGGTTTACACAAAAAATAATGAACCTCCCTATTACCTATCCCCCCCCCCTTCCGCCCCCTGTTGAGCAGAACACTGGTTCAACATTGATAATAATAAGAAATGTTTCTTGAGCAAATCAATATATTAGAATGATTTCTGAAGGATCATGTGACACTGAAGACACTGAGTAATGATGCTAAAAATTCAGCTTTGCCATCACAGGAATAAATTACACTTTAAAATAGATAAAAATAGAAAATGAATACTTTGCAATAATATTTTCATATATTTTACACAATATTGCTTGCATAGCTAGAAGTGCTTGTGTTCCTGCTTCTGTTTACACAAAACCGTTTATCCATTTAAATGCAAAATGCAGTCGACACAGTGGGCGCTCGGCCAGGTCATGTGATTAATGACACAGGTTTAATGTGTCCTCTTGAGTGTTTTGTTTCATTACAGTCTGTGAGTTATGGATCACATTCACTTATAGTAGAAACTTTCTGGCAGTTTGTGAGCACTGGGTGTTCAATCATAAGTGTGGGAGATTTAAATGTCCTCAGGGTCAATATAACTGCTGAAACTTTCTTCCATACAGTCGCTCTGAGTTTGATTGATTTGAGTTCAAATACTGAAATTTTAAGGGGATATTTGCAGTCTCCTTTACCATACCTCTCTCTTTGTGTTATCAGTGATTTACCCTTGATTTTACATACTTTTTTCATTAATATTTTATCTGTACATTGATTAAACTACTTCATATATGATTGCAGTTAAAGTTATATTGACAACATACAGTAATTTAAACTTAATAAAAATAAATCTGCCATATAAACATGTGTATTTTATATAGGAACTCAGGAACATAGGAACTGTAGTAAACACTGTACTGAAAAAAAATTGGTCTAAAATACTTTGTGCAAAGTATTGCATTAATCATTTTGATTTAGACCAACAAGCTTATTATAAGGCCTTCATAATGAGTTAGTTTGACTTGTAAGAAAATTTTAGTCAACACAAAAGCAGTATGAAACATTTTAGATCTAGCACCTATATTCCCCTGAAAACAAATTAAAAAAAAATCCCAGATCTTTCTAGATTTTCCTTCATCATAGTAACCTTGGATGTATAATGCATGGCCTTTTTCGGTTTATTGCTTTAATAGCAGATTATTTAGTGAGGTCTCTGAAAGGGAACATGGTGTGACAGTAAGCAGATGTGCGTGTTTCCTTTCATTCATATCATGAAAGGCTCAGGCAGTAATCAGTGTTGATGTGGCATGTTTTAACAGGGCTGTGTGGTGGTAAGACAGCTCTTTCATACAGCTCAGCACAAAGACCGGACTGTTGACCTTTCCGACCGGCTGCTGTTATGGAAAGCAGGACAGTAAACAACTATTACAAGCCTTTTACCGTTTACGCCTGAACACTTCTCCTTGTCTGCAGGAAAATTGCTTGAAATCAAATTTTACAGTTTCGCTTCAGCCACTCAAGAAACAGGATGTGCACCCATCATTTCCAAGACATTACAGATGTAGCCTAGAGGAAATCACCGAAGCACACACACACACACACACACACACACACACACACAGAAAGCTGCTTCTCAGACAGTGTACAGTTAACAAATTCAGTTCTTTTTCGTGTTTTAGTGTGCTTGAATGGACAAATACACACAAAATTGTCAAAAAGCCCACCTGTATCCTCGGTCGGCTATGTCTTAAGTGAAGGTAATGTGTTACCTTATAATAATATATATTTGATTTGTGCATTCGGTCTTAAAGGGACAGCAGTCTGTCTGTGCCATTAAAGGTGACATATCATGAAATTCTGGCTTTTTCTGTGCTTAAATGATATAATCAGGTCCCAGGTGCATCTACCCACCCAGGAAACGTGAAAGATTGTTTTGGTATGCCTTTCTCTGCAAGCTTGTGAAAAAACGAGCCGCTCAGATTTCGCTCCCCCCGTGATGTAGAAAGGGGATCTTATTACATTACCGCCCCTTAATCTGCACGTTTCCACCTACGGTGCCGTCATTGTGTTTTTGCAAGTGACAACTGTGTACCAGTTCTAATGCCATGGCGAAGGTTTTTCTGTAACTCTGTATGTTGATTTTAGCGTAAACTTGTGTGTATTTGACAGTTTAAGCGCAATAAGACATGAAAGAGGCCTTAGTTTAGTGCTCACATGCCATGTGACAGCCATGTTCTGTCTGCGTGCTTCGAATGTTTTCGCTCAGAAAACTGTATATCAGAAGTTTAAACTACTATGGTTTAAAACATGATTTCAGCGTGACAGACATGATAAACAAAACCAAACAGATGTTTTTTGGCAGAGTATCTGAGAGACAAGCTGTAAAAGCAGCCCTATTCTGGAAAAGGGGGTAGGGAGCAGCAGCTCATTTGCATTTAAAGAGACATGAACGAAAACAGCATGTTTCCACTTCCACTCAAAATAGGCATTTTCAAAATGATATAATAAATGATCTGTGGGGTATTTTGAGCTGAAACTTCACAGACACATTCTAGGGACACCTGACACTTATATTACATATTGTAAAAAGGGGCATAATAGGTCTCCTTTAATGTTAATCAAACAACATGAAAAAGCGGGAAAATCAATCATGCTCTTGACAACTTTTGCAGCTTTAATAAGGATTATATTCTATATTTTTATTCTATAATCTATATTTCATTTATACAGTGTAGACTATGCAGTGTTATTTTATATGTATAGATTACTTCATTCAGTTTGTATAATATCTTACCTGAATTCTACTGTTAGACCTGCCTGAACAATTAAAGCATTGTTTACCTAATTTGTATCTTCGTTCTATTAGATTTATTTGTGCTGTTGCTATTGTTATTTGTATATTTGTTCTCATTTTATTTCTTGTTTTTACTAATGTTTCAACTAGGGCTGCTTGATTATGACAAAAATCATAATCACGATTATTTTGGTCAATATTGTAATCACGATTATTTAACATTTTTAACGATGATTATGAGGGGGCCATATGACCAAAACATTATATGAGTGATTTACTTAAAGATAGTGATATATATCAAATATATATTTTCTGTAAATAAGGTTGCTATGACATCTACATTTTAGAGACCAGCGAAATGTCACAATTCTCAATACCACAGCAGAATACTAGAGTAACTATTATTAGTTAAAAAAACAACAATAAAGGTCCTCAAAATTATTGGAAAGAATTAAACTGCCAGTAATAAAAAAGCAAAGGAATACAATAGAATAAAAAAAGATACAAATGAAACAAACTTTGCTTTAAGTTTTTTTTTTAATGCAAGTCTAAAGTATTCCTACTAGATAAATTGAATAATCTAATGTAAAATAAAACAGCATTGTCTTCACTGTAAGAATTCAACATCCTGTTTCTTATTAAAGCTACAAGAGTCCTTCAGTCAAGAGCAGTGAGTGATTTTGAATTTGTCATTTGTTGTTTGATTAATATAAAGCACACAGTTGGCAGCATTAATATAAGCCCGCTGTCACTTTAAGAGCCGCACGGATCCAATTTACAGTTACACAAGTATATTCATTCTCAACTCTTTACGTTCATTTATTACATAACCGGTGAGGGTTTACATGAATAATCACTAAGTGCCACATTTTTGCGTGTATTTGACCGTTTCGGTGCTAAAAGTTGACTTTACATGTCCGTGTTGTGTTTTCCGATTCTGAGCACATACACAGTAATCCTCCAGAGGAACAGCGCAAGTTCTCTTTCACGCTTTTAAAAACATGAATAAATCTAATATACTTCAATAAATCAAGCACGTCCAGCAAAGGGGGCGGAATCAAGCAAAGGGGGCGGAATGGGGCGCAAAAATCGTTTGATCTCGATTACTGTATATTTACTGAATTTCGATTAATTGCACAGCCCTAGTCTGAACATTGTTAGCTAGTAGTTTTTGCTGTGCTATTCAGTGTGGAATAGAGAATTGTGTAATTTTCATGGTTTCTAAAATTTTGGTTCTATTAAAATACAAGAATACATGGGTTAAAAACAACAAAAATAGTCTTTGTGGCAGATAACAACTGTCTCAAACAAATGTGTTCCTGTCTATTCTGTCTGTTGAACTATGAAGCATTTTTCATGTACAGCTCAGCCTCTTGTTTACCTTGAATTGTATTTCCATATATTTGAATAAAACCTTTTCAAAGGTTCCTATTTGTTACATCCCCCCATGTGTGTGTGTGCGTGTGTTGTTCCTCTGAAAACATGAGGTCTGTTTGGTGCTGTGTGAACCTTGTAAAGTTTAGGATAGCATTCACATGGCTTTCTTCTTTGAGGCTGCATGCGTCCTGCGATCCATCATTTCACCCCATAGTAAGACGGATAAAGTGTGTGTATATGTGACAGGGTGTGTGTGTGTGTGTACAATTTTTTCTTAACGTGTCTAAATATTGGCAGTTGCATCTATTTGACTCCATCTAATCAGAGTATTTACTTTAAAAGACTGAATATCCCATGTTGTTTAGCTTAAATGCTTAAACTGTTTTCCCCCACACTATGTGGGATCTTTGTTAATCTCTTTAAAACATCTCTTCTACCATCAGATTTATATTGGATTTTTCTTCTCTGTGGCTCCGTAGCTAAAGAAACCGGTTGCTAAAATCCCATAATGCATTCAGCATATGTACGTGGAGCCACATGCGACTACAGTCTCTCTCCGCTAAAGCCGCACTTTAGGTTTGCTGATGTACCAATCGATTTTTCTTCCCATGTATGCTGTCTAAACGCATTAAACGGGCATCAAGGCCAAACAGGGCAGTGTGTTGTGTGTTTGCTGCTTCACGAGGGTAATACGTTTTTGAAAGAAGGAAGTGTAGATTAACTCTTTACTGGTGTCTTCTTGGTGTTTAGTTCTCTCTTACACACATTTATACACAGTGTGATATGAGGCACATGTGATTTGCATATGAAGACTATATTTAGTACTGTACTGAACCAGTTTTGACAATTTGGCTACCTACTTTGGCTACCTTGACAGTTTTGACTACCTACTGTTGGTACAGTAGGTGGTCAACCAGAATGCCTGTTACCGTCATGCTTACCACCGCGGCAAATACAAATCAGACACATGTAAAACTTGTTTGCGACATCCACCACCATGTGCCATAAAAATAATAATATAGCATTATAACATTACTATTTGCCACGTGGTTTGAGTTTGGAGAATTAAAGAATTTGTAGATCACTTTTTATTAAATCATACCTTCATATTAGTTAAAACGTAAGAGCATGGTATTTATTCACCCCACCCCCCCCCCAAAAAAATCACACACGAAGAAACGAGTATAATGTTTCATTTTAAACGAATTTGAATTTTCACGTTTAAGCTAAACATTTCTTATGACATTTTTTTTCTCCTGCTTGTCATGTACGGGGCTCAGAGAATTGGCCTGCTGTAAGAAAAACAACTATGCTGCCTACACTGTGCCCTATTTTTATGTTAGTTAATTTTTCATTCATAAGCATTATTTCATGATTGCGCTTTGATACCTATTTTAGAATGACGTTAAAAAGTAATTGTAGCCTAGTTACAATGACAAACTTGAGTTTAGTTTTATTATAAATATAAAAAATGTGGAGCTAGGTTTTAGCCCTGACACATTAACTGTTATATTTTCTCAAGAGTCATTTCTGCTGTTTTTAAACACACACACACACACACACACACACACACACACACACACACACACACCACACACACACATATATCTATATAGCACACATATGTATGGCACAGCAAATGTTGGCATTATGTATACTAATGAGAACAAGGGGGAAAAACGGCTTAATTGTCATGAAAATAATTTCACAATGCAAATTTAATTCAAATGTTAATGGTTTAAAAATAGCTTCATTTGATTTAAAATATAATTCAATACTGTTTACTTGTGTACTATTTCTTAACTGGTAAAGCCTGTTAGCAACAGCAAGGCTATGGGTTCAATTCCCAGTATCTTTGAAATGTAATTCTAAAATGTAAGTATATATGGCAGTACCAAAATATGGATTGTAGCTAATAAAATGTGAAAGTGAGCATGATGGCTGAAACATTGGGGTTGTGAATTCACATTAGCAGAAGACGAACGGGCGTGACTTGCAGTAGCAGCAGTGAATGACAGAGTGATTGGTTCTGGTCAGTGCAGGTCATTTTGACCCGTGTGAATGTGCTGTAGGCAAAATGGATATGAGAGCCTGTTGACCCACATTCAACCCATTTTTCTGTTCAGCAGTTAAATGGCACAGTTATTTCCTGCGCTGTCTTATGACTAGACTATGACTTTATCGAACACTATTAATCTCTCCTAATGTAAACATGCTCACATACATAGACCAGTTAGAAGATCAAACCAAATCTTTGTTTTGTAGTAGAAAGATGAAAAATGAGTTGAAATAAATAAAGCAAACATTAATTTTACGGTGCCTTATTGTATTTGCTTTGTTGCTTCTTTGAGTATTGAGTGACAGACGTGTCACTTTGATGTGACACACAATGTGTTTTCAAGGGGAAAGGAACACAGCATGGTAACCAAGTTGAGTTACAATTGGTCTGTTCCTGTGCTGGTTATCAATGGTCGTCACGGTAACAACCATGGTGACAGACGGGCTGGCCCTGCCCCTCGGGGTTGGGTTGTCAAGCAGGTCTTTTGTTTATGTGCCAGTCTCTGGCCATGTGGGAGTGTGTGTCTTGACACTAACACACTGCATTTTCCATTTTAATGAAGACGCGTCTCCTGAACTCATAAACACTTTAACAGGAGATTTTTGCTCCTCTTCGTGCTCTTAAAGTTCCATTTAAGTGGGAATATTCTGGGTTCTTTTCAGTGTGATTTCTGTGAAATGCTGTCATGTGTCACAAAAAGACTAAATTAAAAAGTTGGACAAACTTTAAAAGCCTGCTCAGAAAGTTTGAAGTAGTTTTAAAAGCTTGAAGGTGTGCAGTCTAGACAGATACAGTAGATAGGTGGATAGATCAAGCATGAACAGAAAGATCTTTTAGCAGGTTTTAGCATGTTTTATCATGTAGCTAACGGTTTACGTTTCTAGAATGATTTATCACATTGCTAACATGTTTCTAGCATGTTTGTAGAATATTTTAGCCTTTTGTTAGGTGTTGTTAGAATTATTAGAATGGACCTGGCCTATTTTAATACATTGCTAGCATATTTCTAGCAGTGTTTCTCAACCCTGGTCCTGGTTCTTATGTTTAATTTATTTATTTTTTTCCCCCTTTTAATTCGAAACATTGCAAAACGCATTACTATATCATGACATATCTTATTTCACCTTATGTAGTTGATTATAGGGGGCGATGGTCAAAAGCTTAATAATGAGTCTATTAACTATGCAGTAAAAACCTGTCTGTTTACTTAATTTACAGATATGGGTGTCATGCCATAACAATTTTAATACGACTGACTTTATATTTAATTTGAATTTAACATTGAAAGTTAATGTGAATAAAAACATCGCAAGTTAGGCTACTTATCATAACACTTCCATTGTACAGAAAGAGAGCAAAGAACATTTACATTTTCAAAAAACATTTTTACTGACTTCAGTCTAGAGTTCAAGCACTCTCTAAAACTCCCATTAAAATCACTGAAGCGGTTTACACTGTGAAATGAATATCTTAACTAACATTCGTACGCACATCTGCACTTTGCTGTTTCTGATGAGAGAATTCGCCAGAAAGAGGTATTCAGTCAGCGAGTGAGTGAAGAAAACACTGGCATTTTAGCGATGACTCATCTGAGCACCTCTGATTGTTCATTGCATTCATAAGCTCAACAGCATCTTGTGTGATTGGTTAATGCGCAGTGCTGTAAAATCGCTTCTGTCTCTGGCTCAGCGCCAGCCAAAGCGCGTATGCAGATTTGAATTTAGCAGCTGATTATATGATGCGCTGAACAATTTAATCATGCTGGTGTGATTGTTTCTAATATAGAAAATATTATTCGGCTATTTTTTGTCTTTTGGAAGCTGCATTCAAAATCCTCTTGGCTCAAAAATCAATCACTTTAAATGGGCATGACGCCTCTGGATCTAGCGTATATTAACCCTCAATCATCCTTTGGGACAAATTTGGGCAAAATCATATATATATATATTTTTTAAATAGTTTCCTTAATCTGAGTGGTTCAAGACTTGGCACCTGAAGTTTGCCACCTGAACACACACACACACACAAAGGACTCGATTCAACAAAGTTAAGTGGTTGAAAAAAAAAAACTCCTTAATTTGACCTTCATGCCCCAAAATGGGAAATGAATGATAAATCAAAGCATTTTTTTTATTTGTGCAATGAAAATCAGTAAATCCAACACAATGCAGCTCAAACTTACACAGAAATGAAGGTTTGAGCCTATACAACATTCTCAATTTGTCAAACACTCTCACACACAAACACACACCCACAAAAAAATCCATTGAGTATACAGCCAAGTAGTGGCATTGAAATGTTTGTAGGGCTGCCACTAACGACTATTTTTATTTCGATTAATCTATCGACTAATTTATCGATTACTCTAAACGATTAATTTCCCACAAAAAAAAATCAAAAATTTTACTTAAGAATATTTTATTAAACTAAATTTTATTAAACCAAATGAAATCCAAATTTCTATGAAATCCTTTTTTAAAAGCAAAAGTAAAGTGCAACATAGAGTGCAAGAAGCAAGTGTCCATCTCATAGTCCAAATCACTGAAATCAAAGTTCAGTATTATAGTGTAACAATGACAACATATCCACGTGTTCTAGCCTACTAATAATAAAGTTATAATATAAAACACGTTTTAAAGGAGTATTTACCAGAAATGTTATTTACCAGAATTTATTTAGGAGAAAAATGTAAATGGGCAGTATTTCTGAAAAAAAGAAAAAGAAAAAAAACTTAAATAAACTAAAAATCAATTAATTGAGATGTTTTTGATTATTAAAATTTAATGGAACCATTAAAATGGAATCCAGAAAATAATGGAAAACTGAATTTGGTAAAGATAAAACTGTAAAACTCAATTAATTAGACAGGCTTTTTGATTAATTAAATTTCATTTAACCATTAAAACGGAGTATAGAAAAATGAAAATGGAAAAAAACTGAATTTTGAAATAAATTTTTTTTGTGGTAATAAAAATAGAACTAAGTGAACAATAGACTTTAAAATTACTTAAATACACATATAATAGAAATGAGGCAATAATAATTAGTTAAAATAAAGTATCAAAAGCAAGAAATCATATGGTTTTATTGAAAAAATATTTTTATTTTTAATTGGTTTTATTATAAACAATAGCGCTAATGTACATTACGCATTACAACAAAGCCTGCAGAGGGCGCCAACGGCCTGACGACTGTTTTTACACATTGCTGTGCGATCTAATCCTTGTTTAATATTTACCAAGCACCATTTCATTCAAATGTCACTTAATCTTTAATATTTGGCCATTTATTTAAGACATAAATGCTATAACCACTGTAATTAAAAGAATATGTAGACATCAAAACATGTAAACTCAAGAGTGAGGGTTTGAGCTTTTATACTGAAACCGCGATGTATTCTCCTGTGTTTGTGTAGATTTATAAATGATTTACCTTACAAATCTGATGAAATGGCGCATGTTGCATTTTCAGATGAATGTTATAATAAATCCAAACTCATAGCAATATGCAGAGATGGAGTTTGAGACGTTCCACACATGTAAATGAAAACAGTTCCTGTGGAACTACTGTGAAAGGAGCCGCTGTGTGACGCATGTACTTGACCTACACGCATGTAAATAATTAAAGAGCATACTGTATTAGAACTGCATCGCATGTAATTATTTAATTAAATCGTAGCGTTTGTGAATTCACAATTATGCTTAATTATGGGTTTGCTTATGCTTAATTAATGGGTTTAATATATCATGCAGCCTTGGAAAACAGTCTAATAATGTGTTTTATGGATTCTCCTCTGTGAAATGCGGCACTTTGCCGGTCAGTCGATGTGAGCAAAATTAAGTTGAGGATTTTTAAAAATCGAATAAAATCGACGAATTGCGACAGCTTAAATGTTTGATATTTTTACCATCATAAGTCATTGAGTTTTGGCGGTCTGAACTTACTGCATTATATTTTTTACGAAGTAAAATAAATATTAATTTAACATAAAGAATAAGCAGATTTCACATAAAAATTCTTATGGACAAATTTGCGCAAAAGTTTTAAAAAATGGTTTTATATAGTTTTCGTAATCTTAGCAGTTCAAGACTTGGATTTACTTTACTACATTTTTGCCACCTCTGAAACACCACACACACACACACACACACACCACAAATAAAGGACTTATGCAACAAAGTGAAGTGGTTGAAAAAAAATATCCTAATTTTCTCCCATAGGAATGAATTGATAAAATATTAAAATTCAATTGCTTTTTTATTTCTCCAAAATCCAACCACAATGCAGAACAAAAACATATTCTCAAGGTTTCAAACAATCACACACACATCTCTCTCTCTCGCACACACTCGCTCTCTGAACACACACACCACACCACAAAACAACAAACACACACCACACACGAAAAAGCCATTGAAAACTATGCAAATGTTCTATGGATTTTTTGATTATTTTTTATTTGATATCATCATAGCCACCAGATGTCCCCAAAAGTCAACCACATTTTTTAGGTTTGGCCAGTCTGATTCCTGGAATGTTTTTGTGTTTTTTTGTTTTTTGTTACTGAATCCAAAAAATAATATTAAATATTATAAACATCAAAAATAAGCATTATTTACATTAAAATATGGACTTTAGCAGGTAAATAAAAAAAAAATTGCATGAATTGATAGATTTTATTTTATCGAAGGTGGTGATATGACATTTATTTTAAAAAGAAAAATTGGGATCACACCTGAGACCTTCGTGCCCAAATTTGTCCACGGAGTACAGATTAAGGGCTGCTAAACCAAGGATGCTTAAGGCTTAATACATGCATATATTGCTAACATGTTTCTAGCATGTTTTAGCTAGGTCTTAAACAGGCATTGGTAGCAGTTTTAATATGGTTAGTTAACATGTTGGTTAGCATGTCAGCTAGTGGTTGGGCTTGCTAGTGATAGATTGGGCTCGGTTCTGCATGTCACCTACAAATTTCAAACTTGAAAAAGAAATGTTTTTCAGTTCATTTGCTGCTTCAAAACGCATTAGCTTGAATGCTCACTAACAATAGGAAGCTAGCGGGATTTTACTGCACCATTGTAAACAGTCTGATAATAGCATATTTCAAATATAATTTAAATGCATTTCCCATTCAAGTTGGAATACAATTACTTGGTTCTGTTGTGAAGCTGCAATTTTAATCTAATTGTGTGACAAGTAATAAATGGTTGCTACATTTTTTTCCAACCTCTTATGGACACCTTGCAACTGAATCGCCATTGGCAGGACATTTTTGAGTTTACTCGCCAGACTGATACAACACAACACACACACACACACACACACACATCCCTCTCTCTTCACACACACACACACACAAATATTACATGCATATAATTATAATTATATAATATATATATATAATTATATATATATATAATTATATATATTTTTGTTAAAAAGGCTCAGTATTTAAATATTTGAAAGTACACTCTTAACATCAGTCAGTCAAGCATTATATGATAATCAAGTATTATTTAATGATATAACTTTAGTAATTAGAATCGAAATTTGATAACAATGTATGAATGCATATTAGTCATTTTAACTTGGACTATTTTGGTCATTCAGTGTTTCTGAAAAAAAAAACTGGGAAAAAAAACTAACAAAAATACTGATAAGATAATAATGATACGAATTCTACTAATAAGAACAAAATAAAAACGCACTAAGGATTAATGAGATACTGGATTCATGAATATTAATCAGTTTGTGTGCGTTCGCTCGAACTGACTTGCTGAAATCAAAACAGGGACGATAATAGGTGAGCACCAGCCAATGAGATTGCCGTTTGCGCATTAGTTCCGCCCACTACCTGAGAAACCATCAGTATTTTATGGTTGTTCTTAAAAGCTGAAGAATCCCAAAGGAACGCCGTTATTTTGACAGGAAAATACAACAAAGAACATCGTTTACATGTAGCGCGTCAATTCTCTCTCTCTCTCTCTGCGTGTGTGTGAGAAAGTGACGCCGAGGTGTGCGCCTATACACTAGAGTTTACGGTACATCAAATACAGGTGCGTTGCACATCCATTGAGATGAAATGATAAATGGCACAGATCGCTTGACGGAGAGTGAAACTCTGAAGCGCTCAGTCAGAGTGTTCTGTGAGTGAAAATATATCTGTGCTAAACTTATACTCAGCCTCCAACTCACACACTGGCGAGTAAAATCTGAGAATTTATTAGCCATTGGCTAATATTAGACATCATTTAGTCGCCCAGAGTGAAGATTTAGTCGCATATGCAAGTGATTTACTCGCAATGTAGAGGGTTGACATTAGTTAGCCGTTCAAAGGTTTTGCTTCTCTGCTGGTTTCTGCTTTGGATCTTTAATATTGGCAGAGCTTTGATAAATCACTTTCTCGCCCACTGCACGGTCAGCCATAGCAGCCGATGTAATACTGCATTACAGCATCTTAAAATGCCCACACATTTCCCACTACCCCTTTCCATCTTATCCTACAGATCCTGTAAATCATACCCAGAGTCTCCGCCCTCTTCTCTACATGCAGATCAGCTATGAAACACACCCTATGTTCAGCACAGACAATTAATTGCACCATTTGTGGATTGGTTTTCTTCAGAAATGTGAACACTGTAGTGCTTTCAACGTCGCTAATGTTTGAGCGGCCCAACATGGCGGCATTAATCTGTGGTGTGAGCCATAACCTTGCATAGTTCTTCTAACTCTATCTTACACTCCTCTGTTTTCTCCTTCCAGACTTTAACTACAACACTGATGGCTATGAGGGAGATACTGCAGAGGACAGGAAGTCTCAGGATGGCTCAGAGACCATGCCATTCATTGACGAGTCGCCCACCATGTCCCCTCACCTCTGCGCACGGGGACAGGACGGAGAGGCTGTCTCACCCACGCCACCAGAAGGGCTGCTGCCTAGGGTATGACTGCATGTTTAAGTGTTTGTGTGTGTGCTTTGATTTAGAAGAAAGTTAACATGCTGCAGGTAAACATCTCTTTGTATCTCTGTATTATGTACAAAAGTATATTATGTGTAAATCTGTCTGTCCATATTTGCAGAGGGGCTTTGAAAGGTTTGGGGTCTGTAAGATTTTTGAATATTTTTCATATGCTCACCAAGGCTGTATTTATTTAGTCACAAAAATACAGTAAAATGGTAATATTGTGAAACATTATTACAGTTTTTTTTTCTGCGATAGCAAAGCTGAATATTCAGCATCATTACTCCAGTTTTCAGTGTCACATGATCCTTCAGAAATCATTCTAATATGCTGATTTGCAGCTCAAGGAACTTACTATTCTTAATATTAATGCTGAAAACATTTGTGCTGCTTAATATTTTTCTGGAAACTTTGATTAATAGAAAGTTCCAAAGAACAGCATTTTTTTTATATTGAAATCTTTTGTAACAATATAAATGCCTGTATGGTCATTTTTGACATGCGTTGCATGCTGAATAAAAGTATTAATTTCCTTAAAAATAACCCCAAACTTTTGAAAGGTATAGTGTAAATTCTGAATCACGTATTCATTATTATCTTACTGAGTGGTCAGGACATTCTTCAAAATATCTTCTCTGTTTCATGGAAGGAAGAAAGCAATACTGGTTTAGAATGACATGAGGGAGAGTAAATGATGACAGAATGTTCATTTTGGGTAAACTAACTAACACTTAAAGAGTGTTGAGGTGTCTGTGGTGGTATAAGATTAGCTTTATAGTGTGTCACAGACATGTTGTGTAAATGTTTGGGATCTGTTGTTGTCTGCAATATATTTTGTTAAAATTTGAATGGCTGCTACAGAGAACAAGTGACACACTTCACCTTTAATCTAAGAGCACTGATTGAGATTGCGGTGGTCTGAGGAACTTCACTGCGTCTTTTCCACCAGCCTTTGTTGTAAATGTCAGCATCAGCTTTCGCTTTCACATGGGTGTGCTATATTGACATGACAAATGACGGTGTGGTTCTTTGCCAAATCACTTTCATAGCTTCAGGCAATGAAATAAATGCTTTGCTGAGTCCTTTCTCACCTGGTGTGTCTTAGAATACCAAGAATAATGCAGTGCCCCAATGCCAAAACAATAAGAAGCTGTGGAGCTTTTCTGTGTAAAAGCAACGTGCATATAAAAGCTAAATTACCGCTTAAATTATTTGGACTCTGAAGTTTGTATGTCATTGCATTAGATCAGGGTTTCTCAAACTGGGTTTGGGTTTTTGTGAGTTGATGAAAAATTGATAAATTCTATCATAATAAGGTCAAATGTACATAAATCATTTAAAAATAAAAACATGAAATATTTGATTTGTTTACCTGCATGTCATGTGATTATTAAGCAATATCAAAAACACATGAATGTGTTTTAAATGACTGAAATATTAACTTAAAATCTCAGGGGGGGGTAAATATTTTAGGTCTCATGTGTTTGGCTGGCAAAAACGTTTAGATAACATCCATAATAATAATAATACCAAACCAACAGTCATTTATTTTACTGAATGAAAACACACGCAAGTCAAAAGGTTAAATATTCAAATAGATTTCAGTCAAATGGAAATGGAATTGTATAGTTATTTCTGTAAATTGAAGTGTCATGATGCATCACGTCATCCTGTAATGATGAATGGATTTGGCTATTTATAATGCGCAGTTCAGAGATAAATTGACATTGAGGTGTATGTGTTTGTCACATGTGTTTATGCCCATTATGAACATGCATGACTATTTCCATTGTGAGACACAGATAATTAGTGTTGGAAGTGTTGAACTTGATAGTGATGTGTGGCCACAGGCTCAAGCTTTTATAACAGCATCTCCATCTAGTGGTAGAGCAGATGAAGTGCTTTCTCACACCCGAGTAAAAAAATCCTTTGCCATCATTTATTTAAATACATTTATATCATCCTAAGTATACTTCAAATCCATAACATATTTATTGACATATCACTTAAGTTTTACAGATATAAAATTATATTTGGAGTATTACTTGGACACAAGTAATATTTGCACAATATGTACATTTTTTAATGTTATGCCTAAAATGTGTTTTAATATTAATAAGGATTGTATGATCTCTGTATAATATCAATCTTGAAATGCAAGATATTTTAAGTGTACCTGAAGTATACTTACAGTAGTTCCACTTTAGCACAATCAAATATACATCAGTATATCTTTAGTTGGACCTCAGCACTACTTCCACACAATTAAAGTGCATTAAGCACAAAATTAGTTCTTCCAATTTAGCAGACTTTAAGTAGGCCTATACCAGTTTAGTATACCAAAAATACAATTGAAGAGTTCAGATGCAAAAGCCTCTAAGTGGCTTTTGAAAATTTCTTCTAAAATTAGCATTTTTCTCATGCTCCTGTTTTTGTTCAGTTATTTCACTTTAATGGCAATGAAAAGAACCTATTTCTTGCCATTAAAGTGAAATTACTGAATCTTCACATATGAGCCTGATAAAAATGCAAATTTTAGAAGAAAATTTAAACCGGCGCTTAAAGGCTTTTGCATCTGAACTGGGTATTTTTATTAAGCATATAAATATGTAAATTAGTTTGGCATGAAACTTAGCGCAAATAAATGTATTTCGGAACGGTATATAGATATATAGATGTTCCCTCCTTGTGGAATGACCTGCCCAAATCAATCCGAGCAGCTGAGTTCCTTAAACCATCTCAAAGAACCGACTAAAAACGCATCTGTTTCCACCTTTATTTGACCTCTACCCTCTAGGCAACGTTCTATTCTATTTAATTCTACTTAATTTATATCCTTTTTTTATGTGGTATTAAAAACACAAAAATAAACAAAACTAACACTAGCTTTCTATTTTTTTTCTATCTACTTGTTTTTCTTTGTGTATATGTGTGTGTGTATAATATATATATATATGTATACACACACCTTGCTACGTGTACTGCGCTAGGCTAACCGAGACTTGTCATTTGCACTTAGATATTGTTGCTCTTTTGTTAGTTTTGACTGCTTGTATTGTCCTCATTTGTAAGCTGCTTTGGATAAAAGTGTCTGCTAAATATATATATACACAAACTATATATATATATATAATATATATAGATAAATAGTGGACATATTAAAATTAAAATATATTTTGTTATTTATATAGATATATTATAAATTTTAAATATTTATTTTAATATTTTTTTTTAAAAACCATTGTTGTGTTGTGTTTTGTTTGGCACTGTAAGTAAGGGAGTGGGGTTTCAGTTCAACACCAGAGAAAACACCTTTTTTATTATCAAGTTCTTCCATGTGTTTCTCTGAATGTGAAGTGATTGAACTGGCCAGTTCATCACTTCAGCTAGTATATCTCTCACCCCTATAACCTTATATTTACTCTAGCATGCCTGAGTGACTGTTTGTAACTATAGGATATAGAAAAAAAAGCAGTCACCTGCCCCTATTTATACTCCCCTTTGAGCTTGACTGCTGAGAAAGTCAAGCGTGGAGAAGCACACAGGCAATTTACTATTATTAGAAATGCGCTGTGTTTTCTCTGCCTCCTCTCTTGCTTTCATTAGAGCCTCTCAGAGGATCAGATCGTGTGCAGTGCTGTGAGGAGCTCTGAGAGCCGTATATAACCACTGCACAGAGACTATATATCACCTCCTCTGACATCAGTGCTGTTCTTACAGAGCAGAGGCCTTTCCGCTCTTCACTCACCTCACTACATCAAATGAATGAGAGATCAACTGGTGTGTCATTCATTTATATCAGTTCCCAGTGGTGGTTAATGTTGTGTCAGCCGGTGTACTGAAGTTCTGTGAGAAAAAGAGAAGCCCGGAACACTAAACTATTATGCAATCTTTTGTCGTGTCGCTTGCTTCTACACTCTTAAAAATAAAGGTGCTTCAAAAGGTTCTTCAAAAGATGCCATAGAAGAACCATTTTTGGTTCCACAAAGAACCATTCAGTCAAAGGTTCTTTAAAGAACCATCGCTTTCTTACCTTTTTGTAATCTGAAGAACCTTCTTTCGCCACAAAGAACCTTTTGTCAAATAGAAAGGTTCTTCAGATGTTAAAGGTTCTTTATGGAACCATTTAGACAAAAAGGTTCTTCTATGGCATCGTGAAGCACCTTTATTTTTAAGAGTGTAGTTCCTCTTTTGAGCACTAGATGAGCATCATCAGGGATTCCTCATTGACTTCTATTCAAGGATTGCCATTAATATTTCACATGTGCTTTGGAAATCCCATGATGATGACTATAATTTTGTCGCCAAGGTTAATGAAGAGCTTGACATCATGAGTGTGATGTGTGCTTGGTTGTGATCGTTCAGAAGTATGGGTGGAGTTCAAATTTTTGTCAACCAGACTTTGATCTCGTTCTTCACACAAGTGTGTGTGCACTGCAGGCACACCTATTAGAGGATCATTTTATAAGTGTTTTAACTTTATTAAATGAACAAATCTATAATACCAACTTACCTTAAAACATAACATGACGTGTTGATGACTGTAATGTGATTTGAGACTGTATTTCATTGATGTGTTGAGTGTTATTACCTGGAGTACAGGAGAGCATGATATCTGTTTAAGGAGAACCTTGTCTGATCCAGGGAACCCCGGAAAATGCCAGAATTGTCCTGGTACCACACTATAACTTTCAGCTTTAACAAGCATTATTAGCTGTCTTTGACATGTCCGGGATTCACTATAATGCTGTAGAGTTGTTTAGTATAGTTCCCTGATGAAGATATATTTAATGATCAGATATTTACATACAGTACCAACATACACTTACAGAAAGAAATAAAGAAAGCAAGCAAGAAAGAAATTAACACTTTCTATTAATCAGAAGTCTGAAGAAAGCATCAGGTTACTCCAAAAATATTAAGCACCACAACTGTTTTCAGTCTTTGATAGTAAAATATGTTTTTTGAGCAGCAAATCAACTTATTAAAAGGATTTCTGAAGGATCATGTGACACTGAAGACTGAAGTAATGACAATTCAGCTTTGCCATCACAGTAATACATTACATTTTAAAATATATAAAAATTGAAAACAGTTATTTTAAATTGTAATAATACTTGCCTGGGTGAGCTCAAGAGACTTCTTTCTTTTCCAAATGACAAAATACAGTAATAATTGAACAAATGACCATGTTCAAAAGTTGACATACCCTTGATTCTTAATATTGGTGGTCCATAAAAGATTCATAGTGGTCTCTGAATTAATTGACTGATTAAACAAAAAATAATCAAACAGTTATAATTTACTGTATAAAATCTAATTCAACATTTATGGATCAACTAATTAACTAAAAAAACTCATGGCATTACATAAATTGGTGCTTCTGTTGTCTTCAGTAATGTAACTGACTAATATACATTAATGTGCATAGTTATTTAGCTAGCAAACAGACGGCTCATTTAGATTCATTTGTTGACCCAAATCATGTACAGTATATACACTATACATAATGTATACTATGTACTATGGGGGTGGGGGGTAAATAAGTGCATCATCCTGGTATTTGAAGTGAATTTCTTGTTGGAATTTTCAGTGTGAACACACTACTCACACTATTTATTCTATAAAATAGCATGGAATAGTGCATAAAGTGTATGCAAATTTTATTTAATTTCAGCAAATTTGTGATTGTTGGTCACTAGGCCCAAATTCGGGGTGTTAAGGTGCTCTGTTGTACTGTGCGAAGACAGCTCGAGAACCACTGTCTCAGTGATTAAACCTGCTATTAAACTCATTCAGATTTAAGTCACTTTTATAATACTTAATAACTCAACAGGAACAACCAAACAAAGAGAGCAAGAAACTAAGAAAGAGACCTGTTAAGGCCAGAGAGGAAAATGGTGGACAGTCTTTTAACCCAGGGCACCCGGAATTGACACACACCAGGAAGACCGAACCGCAGTCAGGGGGAGGGACGCCAGCAGCTCAAGCCTGTGTGTGTGTGAGTGCAGAGGCGGGCCATTCGAGGTTGAAGTGTGTGTGTGTGTGTGTGTATACGAGAGAGAGGAAGCAAGTGGCTGTTTCTGTGTTTGTGTGAGAGGGAGGACACATTACCATTCCAGAGAGAAAGAAAGGAAGAAAAAAACCCTCCGTGGACAGAAGAGGTAGATTTCCAGCAGAGGCACCAATGTGTCACGGGCGGCTTGTCAAAACTTGAAAGGAAGGAAAGCAGTGAGTGAAACAGAGGGAGAGGAGAGAGAGGTATCGGCCGTCAGCATGGAGGAGGATGAGGAGGAGGTGTTGGGTTTTCTGGACAAAGTTCTGGAGGATGAAGATGTGTTTGACAATGAGATGGACTTGGACTGTCCGTTTACACCAGTGGAGTTCAGGACGTTCAAGGTGAGAGAGAGTCAGGCTGAGCAGCACTTCTCTCTTCCTCTGCTGGCTTGCTGACAGAGGTTTCAATGGCTAAAAATAGTGAGGTGGAAAGTATTAAAGCTTTTTGCGACTTGGCGTTAGTGTTTGTTCAGTTTCCTGAGCTCCAACTGTGAGTCTGTGAACGGTTTCTGAATGATCTTTATCCTGCTCTAGGACAGAAACAGATGGTTATTCACCAACTGTTGCTGTGATTTGACTCTGTTTGATTTGAGATGTTTAGCATCTCTATAAGTGCATGAAGAAGTCACGTTGGCCATGTTGACTAAGACTCCGACAGCAATGACTTCACATTGTAGCTGTCATTAGAACAATATTCTCTTAAAGGGACAGTTACCCTGAAATGAAAATTATATGTATTATTATTTATTATTAAGGATGCACCGATACTGGTATCGGTATTGGGCCCGATACTGAGCTCCTGTACTCGTACTCGTTAAAATGCCCCGATACCACACAGCATGTGATAAGTGCCATATTCAGACAAAGAAACACCGAAAACAGAACAACAGACAGCAGAATGGAGTTATTAGAGATTAAAGATGCCTACGAAGTATATGTATGCAATTAATACAGTGTTAAACATTCAGTATTAACGTCTGTATAGCTGATTTGCGCCAGCTGGTAAGCAAATCACGCTGAGTGGATTGAGCGTGCGGCGGCGCAGATGTGCGAGCTTGTCGAGTGAATATCCCTTTCTCACAGACATCACTGAAAAGTTTGTAGTTCGGTCGGATATGTCAAAAAGAAGTAAGTAAAACAATGCACAAGTTACCTAATGGTGGGAGGGAGAGAGGATGCGCGCAGTTTTCTGTTTGTGATCTTATTGATGTTCGCCTCACTTAGCACGCAATTGGGATTAAAACTAATGTAACTATAAGACAATTTATAGGGGCATCCAATTATAAACGTCATTGTTTTACCCTTAAAGCCTACACGACTGTCTGTGAAAGTGAACAAAAACTAACAGCCTGTGTGAAATGCGCTAGGCTGTACTGTACTGTTCCCTCTCATCCTGCATCAGTACAAATACGTGTGCGCGTTGCGCGTGTTTTGCTGTGCTTCATGAGTGTTTCTGTTTTATATGAGTGGCTTTGGAATATAAATTGCAGAATGTTTCAGATGAAAAAACGTGACTTCTATTTATGAAAATATAACAGTTAGGAGATTTATAGCGAGTGGTCCCCTGCATTATTACAGCAAAGCGCGTAATTACAGTACTAAGCCGCTGCAATGGAACAGCTCTAATGCTATTAAATTAAAGATTCTGTAGGCTACCATAGAGAGAGGAAAAAAATGAACTGTGAAAGTAACAAAAACTTGTAAAATAAATTTTAATGGGCATAATTAAGTGTGAAAATAATAGAAGGATATACAGTCAAACCAAAAATTATTCAGAGACCAGATATAATTTTTTACTAGTGGGTGTAGGACACTATAGTTAATTTATGTAAAGTGAGGATAGAAAAATAAACTAAACTGTGATATATTTATACCCAAAATTTCTTCATACGGTGGACTACCAGTAAAATTGATAAAAATTTGGGTCTAAAAATTATTCAGACTGAGTCTGGGGAAAAAAAATTGAAGTTCAGATTTGCATGAACTTGGATGACAGCATGCCCAAGAGACTATATGCTGTCATTAAGGCTAAGGGTCACCCAACAAAGTATTGATAGTTGTGTAAATATTGACAGCTGTATGAATAATTTTTGGTTTATTGTAATCCATTACATACCTTTCTATCAAAGTTATCTGACATTATCAAGCTGAATTTGTTCTGACACAGTTTAACTCTGAGTTCTTGTCATATTTTATTACCATTTTCTAAACTATAGCGAATAAACTGTGATAATGTGAGAAATGTTGAAGGTGTCTGAATAAATGTTGGTTTGACTGTATCTATTTGATAAATTAAGTTAACCAACTAACATTATACATACTCTTTGGTTTCTGTACCCAATATTTAAAAAAATTACAAATGCAATGAAAATATTGGTATCGGTACTCGGTATCGGCAAGTACCAAAAATAAAAGTATCGGTATCGGGCGAGTACTGGAAAAAGTGGTATCGGTGCATCCCTATTTATTATCATTGTTTATTCATCCTCATGACTTTCCAAGCCTGTATGACTAACTTACTTACTTCTGTGGAGGTTGAGTGGAAAAAAAGCATTGGTGAAATTTGCTCCAAAACATTCCCATTTGTTTTCCATGGAAATAAGAACATCATATGGGTTTTTATTGACATAAGTATCAGTAAATTATGATAGAATTTTCATTAGTTTGGCTAGGCTAATGCTTTATAACATTTTCTCCCACAGTACATTGGGTGCACGCTCACAGATCTTTGTAACACCGTGCTTCTAAACAGGTTTAGTTTAGTTCAAGACTTTAGAGCTCAAGGACTGACCCGAACCATCGGAGTTTGAGTTACTGTTGTCCATGTTGTCCAAAAGATGGGAAAAACTGGTGCTGAAGAGGAAAAAGGACTGTTGAGCAGCCTATTTTCAGAGCAGTTCTGTTTTCTGATTAGACTTTGACAAGAAAATGCGACTGGTCAGAAGATCTAAAATAGCCCACCCTATGATATTTTGGTATATCCACGGATCTATGCCAGTCTGTTTTTGTCACTCTATACACAAACGTTTAAAATTTGGGGTGGTTAAGATTTTTGTAAAGTCTAAAAGCTAACAAATTTAACACAATTTATGTGTTAAAAAAATTGAATCAACAATAATATTGTAAAATATAATTACAATTTATAATAACTTTTCTATTTTAACACATATTACAGTGTAATTTATTCCAGTAATGGCAAAGCTGAATTCTTAGCATCATTACTCCAGTCTTCAGTGTCACGTGATCTTTCAGAACTCATTCTAATGTGCTGATTTGGTACTTAAGAAACATTTCCCATTAACAGTTAAAAACAGTTGTGCTGCTTAATATTTTTGTGGAAACCATGATACGTTTTTTTTTTCCTCAGGATTCTTTGATAAGTAGTCAAATATAATCTTTTGTAAATTATTAAATGTGTTAATGTACTTTTAATGCACCCTTGCTCAATAAAAGTATTATTTCTTTAAAAAAATGAAAATTCTTGGCTGAAACAGAAAGTGAAAACCGAAACTGCCTCTTTTAAATGAGCCTTCTATTAGCCCAATTTTGGCGGGCAAAATGTCAAAGGTTCATTGCTAATATGATCGCTAATTCCAAAGAACTTTTGACTTTAGATTGTTTAAGCCTGAAATATATTTCTAGTTTGTGGATATCTCTGGATAACTCAAACCTGCATAAACTATGTGAGCACCGCAGCTCAACATGTGAAGAGCAAGTGCAATAACCATTGTGTCACAGTTCTTACCACTTGATGTGCCTAGTCAAAAACATGATTTTTGCACAGCTGAAAATGAGGCTTGCAAATACTTTTACAACCATTTCATTTTCAAGTTGAAAATAAGTGACACTTTAAATTGTTTTCTGAACTAACCTCTCCAGACTCAGTCCAAAATGGATATTCATTTATAATGACTTACATAGAACAAATAAAAAATTATTTCAGGTTCAGAAATGCTGTTTTTTTTTTTCATCAGTACATTGTCCGTTTAGTCAGTCTAGAAACCTTCTCAGTCTCAGTAACTTCCTCTTCTGTTCTGTTTGCCCTTTCTCTGTCTCTCACAAATGACAGTAACTGTTTTTATAAATAATTTCCTTCCCGTGTCATTATTTCTTATCAATATCGTATCACTATCAGCACTGGGCGTCGAACAAGAAGTCACAGCTATTCATTAAATAAAAGCCTGTGACACTCGGAGTCTGCTACTCACATAGCTCTCATTTGAAACTAATGACATTGAGGGGGGCCAAAAAATGCATTAAAGGGCTAGTTTACCTTATAATAAAAATTCTATCATAATTTTCTCTGATGTGATATGGCAACTTTCTGCTCAGAAAAATAGAAAAAAATTGAAAGCTAGTGTTTGTTTTTTGTTGTTGTTGTTTGTTTTCATTGTCCCTACAATGAAATTCAATGGTCACCACAACCATTTGGTAACCAACATTTCTTCAAAAATATCAATCTATATTTGGTTTTCCACAGAAGAAAGTAAGTCATTCAGGTTTGAAATGACATCAGAGAGAATAAATTATTACAATTATTTATTTGTATTTTTGGGGGAGTAAACTGTGTCTTTAATGGTTTTAAAAGGGTTTTCTCAGGGTTTTCACAACCTGTTTCTAAAGTGATTCCCTTTTTATTCTTACCATAAGTTCTTAACGTATGTATCAGTGTTAGCTGCCTCACTGCAGTCTGAACTTTTTGAATTTTTTCCCTTGCTACGGAATAAATCCACAAGTGCTCTGGACAAAGGAGTGTTTGTCAGTGAATTATAAGGGCAATGGTGGGTATATTTGGCTGCTCTCTTCAGATGTAGTTAGTCATAAGGGTGGTACTTCCTGTCTTTTAAGATAGAACTGCTGTTTATTCCTTTATATAATCAACTTACATGAGTTTTCGAACTGACTTTGTCATGTTTTGATTTATTCTCATATATTTGTGGTGGTTCTGATGGACAGACATGGTGGGAGAATTTACACATGCAGTAATTGTTTTTAAAATAGTTTTTATGAAGTCATGTAATAAAGCAAGAGCTGTTGTAAATGGAAAGTTCAAAGGGAGGGACTTGGCTTAAATTCTTATGTGGAGCTTAAAAACATTGAAGCAGACATTTGAAAAAACGGATTATACGTGAAGGCTTTGACGACTTCTCTTTCACTCAGATTGAATCATGTATTTGTTCAAATGGCTGGGTTTAGATAGCATGTCTGTGCCTTTGTTTGAACACACACACACACACGCACGCACACACATAGTTTGAACTCTGTACCTGGAAGGGTAAATTCACAGGGTGTGTCTATACCTGAGAAATTTCACACCAGAGAGAGAGAAAGATCAGAACAGACTAATACAATAGATTTACAGTAAAGCTAAACACAGGATTTTATTTTATTACCTACAGGTGGTGCTCATTAGCTGAAACATATTTCTCCTGTCTTATTATTAAGAGGTAGTTCATTCAAAAATGAAAATTCTGTCATTTTCTCAACTTCATGTCATTTAAAACATGTCACTTTCTTTTTTGTGGAACTCACACAAAAGGTGAATTTAAAAAATCGGTGCTCACCTATTGTTGCTTTTCCAAATCCTTTCAACTCTTCTGCATGAAAATAGCTGCCATTTAAGTTATTTATTGAAAATATTGACATCTCCACTCTATTGGGGGCAAAAAAGTTAATTGTCAATTGTGTAGCAATGGATGAAGCACAGCTCACACAAAAGTCACTTTGAACATGAGCGAAATCTACAGAGGAAATTTTTTCACCCTTGCCCGAAACTTTCAGTTGAGGCAGGTTACTATGAAACGGCGATTTTGCTAACAATATTTTGCCAAGCAGTAGTAAGTGTGACTACACACGATATTTTTATTAAAAATACACTGTTTGTGCTCCACAGAAGCAGGAAGTTTTGGAAGTGCCAAGGGACCTAATACAGGATGTAAATTCATGAATTGTGTTTTTTAATCGAATTGTAGTTTTTGGGTGAACTATTCCTTATATCTCTTAAAATACTGTGTTGTATGAATATCTGAACATGCAATATTTTAAAAGGAGGAACAAAGCCTCTGCTTTTGAACAAAAAAAACAGTTTTTTTCTAGCTTCATGCATTCTTTTTTTTATCAACATTTTGAAGGAAAAGCTGAGAAAATCATGTTTTTGTCAAAGACCACATGGATCGTATTTAGAACAAAGATCAAAAACTAGGAATGAGTCCATCGACTCTGTTTAAAGTTTGATGATCACGTTATTTTACATATGCATCTGCTTACATACGCCATCGTTACTTTCTGCTTCTTCTTCACATGTGTTTGATCCAGATGTTAAATACTCTTTTCAGAAGATGTTTGATAGCACCTCCTACAGTATACCAGTGAAAACACGGAAAACTGGGAAATTCTGTCATTGGCGGGGAAAGAGTTCATCATTTCAAAGAATAATTTGTTATATGTTTCCAGATTCACTGATTCTACAGTATTGTATGTGTTTCTGTGTTTCAGGGAGGCATAGAGAAAGGTCTGGAGATGAAGAAACTGGTTCTGTCTGGTTTCCTGGCCAGTGAGGGGATCTATATTAACCAGCTAGAGGCATTGCTGCTGGTGAGTACCATTACCACTAATGTCGTCACTCACACTTCATGAGAAACCTGTTGTGGGAACTTCACAGTCCTCTTCTATGTGACTCTATGTGGAGTGTGTGTGGAGTGTTTTAAAGCTGAGTAACAGTAGGTAAAGGGACCTTTTGCCTTATTTTATTTTATATTACAAAAACAATGGCCCTTGCTGTTTGCAGTACTACTTTAACTTTAAGTTTTTTTTTTTAATCTAAATAAATAACCCCAGTTATGATTAGCTATCAGTGTTTCTTTAGAATAAGTTTACTCTTATATTTCATATGAGCAAGGAAAAGCAAGTTTTCCGCAATATGGCTGCTTAGAGTGCAGCGTAAAGGGCATGCGTACACTCAGCCAATCAGGAAGCAGCATTTCCTATTTATAGAAAATGCTGAAATCTAATGTCTACCAGTGCTTTGTTCCTCTGCTGTTTGAACGTGTCATTTCCTGTCAGTCTTTGCTCTCTCTTTTTTTAACTGCTGTTCAAAGCATTCATTCTGTGCAATAACGTATCACAGCAGTTAAAGGTTTACTTAGTTGTACCAGTATTATCTTGCTTTGCCGTTATTACTAATCATAGTCAAATGGAAGCTGAATCAACATCAGATTTCTAGATCATTCATTGAGTTTGATAAGAGTGGACGCAGGGCAAAAATAAACCCTGAAACGGAACAAACTAGTAACCAGCACACATGCACACAAATCCACTGTATTTTGTAGTGTGCTCATTATGCGGGACACAAACTGTGCTACCTGCTGTTACAGTCTTTAAGGAACACCTGGATATCTCCTGTCTTCCTTTAAGTAAATCTGCTGATGAATGAAGCTAAAGCGGACCTGTGTGTTTATGTACTTCTGCTCTCTGCTGCACACTTCCTGTCCAAACATTACTCAGCAATTTGGACCTGCAAGGAAAACGGCTACAAATACTGTGGCAGAGCAGATATGTAAATGAGCAAGCACACGTTTATTCATCTTCTCCAGTCATTTCTTGAAATGACAGAGGGGAACTTGATTCCTGTCGTGCTGATGTCAGATGTCTGGCACTGCTGATAAGATTGTGAATATCCAGTAATGTGTTTTTTGACAGAGACCACTGCACATGGCACTGATAAATGCACTTTCCACTACTTGTCCGTGAAAGATTTATTTGTTATGCGATAGTTCAAAGGTTTGCATGTGGCTATTCGTTGTTATTGCTATTTTTAGAATAGTTCATCAAAACTATGAAATAACACATGGTTGTATGGACAAATTAAGGCCTCAAAAAAGTCTTAAATCAGAGCAAAAATTCAAAGTCACTGCATTAAATGTTGCATACATTGCTAAAAATTTATATCTTTCTCAGTATTTTTGTCTTGTTTTCCAGTAGAAATATTTAAACATCCTTAAATCAAGATATATTCGCTGGAGATGCAAAATGAAAATATAAAGTCTTGTTTTCTGAGAAACTGAACAAAATTAAGTTTATGCTTAAAACAAGAACAAATAGGAATGAAAACTTGTTTTGAATGAAGTTGATTTAAATGTCGATTACGCATGAATTAAGTAGATTTTTTCTGAGCCCATGTTCCTTAATTTTTCTTTGGTCTTTAAAACGTCTTTAAAAATTTTTTTTTTAAAGTGTTCATTCTTTCAATTAACTCCATGAGGTGCATCCTGAGATGCCTTTTAAACAGTAGCTATTTATGTGGGACACTTTTAAAAAAAATTAGGCTTTTATTCACATATAAACATTCATCAACACATAGAGCACATCAAATATTGTAAATAGAAGCTCAGTCCACTTGCTTGATGCAAGATGTTTTATACGTTTGGATTGGAATGACATGAGAGTGATTAAATTTATAGACAGAACAGCTGAATTACAATGTTTATCACATTACATTTTTGCAAATATTAGCAAAAATGTGTAATTGTCCTAGTGTGAACACTCCTTAATTCTTTATATCAAAATTGAGTCCTTCTGTTCTGGTAAAGGATGGAAAACATCACACCCTTTGGTTAGAAATGCAGATTCAATGACTTCAAACCCACGTCGTAAAGATGTGTTCAGACTCCAAGCTGTGAGGACACATGCGGTGGTAGTGAAGGGCTGTGTATGTGGTCAAAGATTTGACTCCAGGTCAGGGAAACTCATTTGACACGTTTGACTTTAGATTTCCTCAGGGTGATGATTCGGGAAATTAGTGTTTGGTGCTTTGCATAAAAAGTAACCAAAAGTTATTCAGAAGGTCCAAGGGATACTGCTTCAGCAGAAGTGGATGATTTTAGTCCTCCTTGTGCTTTAATTAAAACATTACTCATTTGTCCTGAAGCTCTTCAGACCCTGTGAAATCAAAACTGGAGTTTTGTGGCTTCTAGTGTGTTAATTTTAGGTGCATGTATATGATAGTGTACTCCTTGAAATTACTATATTGACTGTTTTCAAGTCAAGTCAAGTCACCATTATTTATAGAGCGCTTTTTACAATACAAATTGTGTCAAAGCAGCTTTACAGTATTAACGGGGAAATAGTGTGTCATTCTCATCTGGCCAGACAAAACCAGCAGTTTAAATCTAGTTTTAACAGATGTACACCTCCTTTCAAGTTTGAGGTTAGTAGGGATTTTTTTTTTTTTTTTAAAGAAAATAATACTTTTTTATTCAGCAAGGATGCATTATATTGAACAAAAATGACAATAAGGACATTCATAATGTTACAAAAGATTTTTATTTGGAATAAATGGTTCTGTTGAACTTTATTAATCAAAGAATCTTGAAAAAATGGTTTCCACGAACAGTATTAAGCAGTACAACTGTTTTCATAGGAACCAAATCAGCATATTAGAATGATTTCTGAAGATCAAGTGACTCTAACGACTGTCACATGCCTGCTGAAAAAAGAAAGCAGTTATTTTAAATTGTAATAATATTTCACAATCTTAAAGTGTTTGTGATCAAATAAATGCAGCCTTGCTGAGGATGAGGGACCTTCAAAAACATTCAAAAATCCCAAACTTTTCAGCGTTTATGCATTCCAAATGTTACTGTAAATCTTTCTCTTTTGGGAAAATGGACAAAATATTATCAGTATTTTTGATCCAATCAAATGCTCCCTATTAACAAACGCAGATGACTCCCATTAAGCTGCAAATCATCATGATTTGTGACTGTGATGTAACAAAAGATTATGGGCGATTTTAAAAGAAACAGGCTCTTTGACATGTCCCGCTCAAACTTCCTGCTTTAAGCGGAAATACATCAATACAGGGGAAAAAACTGCACTCATCAAGCAGTATCATGATGCAGAGGAGAGCAACTTACAATGAGTCACACTTATCTGAAAATAACCATCCTGCACTTTAACACAGTGTTATCAGCCCTGTAGAAAGAACACACATGAACACATGTGCTGTGAAATGTTTCTTCTGGTCTCATTTACAATGTTTGTTCATGTGCTTTCTCTTGTCAAATTTACAAAGACACAGAGTACCCCTCTGCCCTGTTTAGTCTGGACGGCATTGAAAATGCAAAGGAAATGAATGTTAATCGATACATCAATTCACAGGAAGTGGAGAGGGAAACTACTTGAGAACTACACGAATTTTGGCTGAACTAAATGCATTGAAAAGGACTTAATGGTTTAATTCAGTTTAAATCACCTCAGAAGTGATTGCTAGGCAGTTGTTTGTGGGTATAAAGTGCACAAGATGCAACAGTGCCATTATTATGATCAGGGGTCACATAACCAAACCACATGCATTTTCATGTTAAAGTTTAAATCACTCAGTTTAAGGATTTTGAGTATGGTAATTTTTTTACTTAATGTTAAAATGCATTACTTAATATATAAATGCATGTGAGTAGCGAACATGTTCACTAATTCACTTCTCTTTCTCTCTCTCAGCCCATGAAGCCTCTTAAAGCCACAGCTACTACATCAAAGCCAGTGCTGACAATGGAGCAGATTGACACTATTTTCTTCATGATCCAAGACATCTTTGAGATCCATAAGGAGTTTTATGATGCTCTTTCTCCCAACATTCAGCAGTGGGATGAGAAGGTCACTGTCGGACATCTTTTCCAGAAACTGGTGAGTCCACCTGCCACATAGTGTCCTGTCAAACACAGATGGTTCCAAAGACAATGACCCTCTATGTAGTGTACACTACAGACCAAATGTTTAGGGTCAGTAAAATTAATAAATAAAGTAAATAAAGCATTAAATTGATCAAGATTGACAGAAAAGACATTTATAATGTTATAAAATATTTCAATGTAAAATAAAAATGCTGTTCTTTTACACTTTCTATCCGTCTGAAAATATTAAGTAGCACAACTGTTTTAAACATTTATAATACTAATATGCAACAAATCATCATATTAGAATGATTTCTGAAGGATCATGTGACACTGAAGACTGGAGTAATGACTGCTGGAAAAGCTTTGCATCATAGGACTAAATTACATTTTAAAATATATGGAAATAGAAAACTGTAATATTTTAGACTGTAATAATATTTCACAGTATTCCTATTTTTACTATATTTTTGATCAAATAAAGGCAGCCTCGGTGATGATAACAGCCCTTTAACATGCACTAAATATAATTAGAAAACTCACTTTTCAGCATTAGTCTTGGCGGCTGTTATAGTAAAAACACAAATATTATAGTACAAATATTTGATTTCCTCATGTAATGCTTATTTCATATGTAAAGAGTTTAGTCAGTCATACAGTGTGATTTTTACTTGAAATCTGTGTTTAGTCTTTACTTTTTAAACCTTCTTTGAGGTTCTTGCATTATATATAGATCTCTCTTTATATGGGTATGTACTGTATGTGTGCTCATATCTAGAAGACACTTTGCCAGACTATATAAATGCACTTGATAAGAATCATCTTCCTCTGAGAGTTAGAGTAGAAGGATAGAGGAGCATCTGTTGAGACTGAAAGAAACAGCAGAGAGAAGATGTCTAAGTACTGCCAGATGAAAATGAAACTCTCAGCTCTATTTAGGCCTGTGTGTGTGTGCACGTGTTTGCATGGAACTGGCGCAGTAGCCACTGTCCGCAAGGGGCGCTCTGATTGAATGTGTAAATCCCGCCCCGGTTCTCACCGGTAGAGGGCTTGGGGTGGGCTTACCGTGTCGTGTCTCATTGAACGGACTCTAGATTGTTTTGTGATCGTTAGCCTCACTCTTCAAAACCTGCAGTTACAATAGGGTATCTACTTCTTTGTTTGGTTACTTGCTCATTTACCTTTTCATGTTGAATGCACCATAAGGTATGTTCAGTTTTTCTATATCACGGTGCGGCCAAGTGGCGCAAACTCATAATTACCCCCGAAAGACCACGTTCCAAAAATATTTTTTTGGACACAGTCTCCCCGTATTGATTGCTCACACAGGCTATACCTTATCTGATCAAAATACAGTAATACAACCAATAGTTATTGTAAAATCTTACCCTTTACCATTTAACATAACGTCTTTTCACTGACAATGCTACCCTTCTTCATAATAATATAGAATACAGTGGGGCAAAAACGCTATTTTAGTCACACGCACCACTAACTTCGTGCAAAGTTCTCCACACTTCACATAAGCATGAGGGGGCCACTGAATTTCATCCTAGGTCTCTATACACTCAACTATGAGAGATAAAATGAGAAAAAAAAAATCCAGAAAAAATCACATTGTAGGATTTTTAAAGAATAAATTGGTAAATTCCTCGGTAAAATAAAGTATTTGGTCACCTACAAACAAGCAAAATTTCTGGCTCTCACAGACCTGTAACAAACTTATTTAAGAGGCTCCTCTGTCCTCCACCAGTTACCTGTATAAATGGCATCTGTTTGAAAAAGTATATCAGTATAAAAGACACCTGTCCACAACATCAAACAGTCACACTCCAAACTCCACAATGGCCAAGACCAAAGAGCTGTCAAAGACACCAGAAACAAAATTGTAGACCTAAACCAGGCTGGGAAGACTGAATCTGCAAAAGGTAAGCAGCTTAGTGTGAAGAAATCAACTGTGGGATCAATTATTAGAAAATGGAAGACATACAAAACCACTAATAATCTCCCTCGATCTGGGGCTCCACGCAAGATCTCAACCCGTGGGGTCAAAATGATCACAAGAACTGTGAGCAAAAATCCCAGAACCACAAGGGGGAACCTAGTGAATGACCTGCAGAGAGCTAACAGAGAAAGTAACAAAGGCTACCATCAGTAAAACACTGCGCCGCCAGGTACTCAAATCCTGCAGTGACAGACGTGTCCCCCTGCTTAAGCCAGAACATGTCCAGACCCGTCTGAAGTTTGCTAGAGAGCATATGGATGATCCAGAAGAGGATTGGGAGAATGTCCTATGGTCAGATGAAACCAAAATATAACTTTTGGTAAAAACTCAACTTGTCGTTTTTGGAGGAGAAAGAATGCTGAGTTGCATCTAAAGAACACCATACCTACTGTGAAGCATGGGGGTGCAAACATCATGCTTTGGGGCTGTTTTTCTGCAAAAGGGACCCCACACGGACGGACACCCCCCCCCCCCCTCCCCCCCCCCCGCAGAGAGTGTAAACGAAGGAGACATGATATCGCCGGAGCCACACGCGTATCGTGAGCTTTGAGTGATAACCCTGTCCTTCAGCATCACCAAAGGGCGTTTGAAGATGCAACGTGGCTGGGCTTTCAGAGACGCACAAAATAGATCACAAACAACAACGGCCGGGCGAGAAGGAAGGAGGGTGGCCCACTTCCCCCCCGCTCCCACAAGGAAGGGGCATTTCAGTAAGGTAGCTGGAGTGGCATACCAGAGCCCAGATTCAACCCCATAGAAAAATCTTTGGAACGGGGAGTTGAAAAACCTAGTGATTGGAACCCGCGAAGACACCAAAAAAATTACTGCCAGAGGATTATCTGCATGGAGGAATGGGCCCAAAATACAGAACGTGTAGTGACAACCTTGTGAAGGGACTGACAGAAAAAGGTTGGACCTATGTCGATTGCGCAACAAAGGGTAGTAGAACAAAGTTGTGAAGGGATGAAATTTTGGTTATTGAACAAATACTTATTTCCATCCTATAACTTTGCAAATAAATTCTTTTAAAAAATCCCTACGAGTTGATTTTGCTGGATTTTTTGTTTTTTTTTTCTCATTTTGTACTTTGTCATAGTTGGGAGCGTATACCTTAAGAGGAACAATTACAGGCCGTCGCTAAATCTTTTAAGAACGGACTAAGTGGGAGAACTTACACAATTGGTGGCTGACTAAATACTTTATTGCCCCACTGTAATTATAGGTCTAAACTATGATACTATAAAAGTTTACATAAAGGTATATTATTCCTAGGTGCGCTCAAAGCTGAATTTCAGCTGTCTCACTCCATAATCCAGCTTCTTTTCAAGTCTCAATAATCTATTCAGAATCGATTCTATATTGCTGATTTTGTGCTCAAGGAAACAGGCTTATTTTCAATGTTGAATAATCATCTGTGTTGCTTAACATTTTTCTGTTGAATAAGCTGAGGTCCATTTTCTCCCTTTTTTTTCGATCGAATTGAACGTTCATTCAAGAACACGGTATTTGAAATGGAACATATTTTAGGATATCGATAACTTTCCTGTTCACTTTTTGTCACCATTTAATGAAATTTTGTTAAGAAATTTCTTATTCTTTTACAAAAAATTCTTATGACGCCAGTCTTTAATGGGTACAATGAGGTTAAATAGGAAACAAGGATATTACTATACTCGAACCTCAGAGCTAAAGGGTCTTGGATATGTGACTGCAACTCTGTAATTCATGAACAGAAAGAGTTCATTCATGATTCTGTACACGTTAAAAGTTAAGTGGCACTACAGCATTTTGGGTTATTGTTGTGGATATGTAGTAAGCTGGAATGATATACGAATATTATCTCAATTATTTTCACTTCCTTTGGACAATATTTGATTGTATTTTTTTCATGAGTATGTATGTTTGCATGAATTTTGTTTAGAAATGTGAGGTCCTCTTCCAGTTAGCGGAACCATATAAGATACAAAAAAATGGTGGTTGCGAATGCAGAAAATGTTTAATGCAAATTGAAAAATAAAAAAACAAACATAGGAAACAGCCAGTACAGTCAGTTAGAAACGTACAGCTCAAAATAGAAAGCTACATTGATAGGAACTACAATATTCATTATGCTGCTTAATTTTAAATAGATAACAAAACAATAAAGAATGCATTGTAAATGTAAGTGGTTATCTTGTGCTGTTAAATTAATTGTTCCACTCTGAATTAATTTTGTTGGTCTTAACCCAGCATGCATTACTGCTCATCATTACAGGTTACACTTCATTTATCTTCTGAACCAAACAGCAGAGGGCAGGAGGTTATGGGAAACAGGAATTTTCTAAAGATTTTCTCCACACACACACACACACACCTTACACAGCACACACAAAACACACACACACACACACTTGATTAGTAAAACATTGTGACAGTGGTTGAGTTAGCAGATGGAGTAATTACAGGCTCCCTATTGCTCTGAACAACTCAGCGAAGAGGAAAAGAAGCACAAAAGTCTAACACTAAAAGAGACAAGAAGTAAAAAAGTTTAGTTTTTGAACAGAAGGAAAGGTTTAGGATGAGCAAATCCAGACGGCGTGGATTGGAGGCAGAGTTTCTCTCTATTAGTCACCCTTCACTCTTTCTTTCTCTCTCACTCCCCCACTCATTAGCTCTGCACTTCTCTTCCCACAAATGTTTCTCTCTTCACTTAGTCTTTGTGACGTGCTAGAGGAGAAGACATGATACGGAGCAGTTAATGACCTAGCGAGCAGACTGCAGAGTCTAAGTTGGGTTTGAACAACGGGGTTGGCAGTGAAGAACCACTGTACTGTTGGTGCGAGAGGGTATGAAGCAAGGTGGTTCCTAGCGCTGTTGGTGATGCGATGGGATTTATTAGCCCGCTGGCTGGGGGGTGAGGGCCGGCCAGACAGAAGCGACCAGGCATGAAATAAAGGGTAAGACCCCAAGCTGAATAGGCGAACTGTGTGTCGAATTTATGGTCACAGGCTAAATTCAAAGGCTGCTTTTGCGATACAAGCCTGGTTAGTTTATGGTTCAGCAACACCTACTGTGAGTGGAAAGCATAAGCTAACAGACCTAACCTGTGTTTGCGGTCATCTACTCCGGCAACGGCAAGAAATAAATAGCAATACATAGAGACAATAATAATAATACAGGACCTATTTTAAAAGAGGTGGTCATGCAGGGGCAACAAGACCTTTGGAGGTGACAGAGCCTGGTTATGTGGAGGTCCTTTGTGAGCTGGTCTTGTTTTTGGTACCGTGTGGTGGTTCGTGAGGTGTGGTTTTTTTTTTTTTTTTTTGAGGGGGCAGCCAGGTGAGTTTGAGGCCGGTTGGCAGGTACTGGCCAAGACCAGTAGGCCTCTGAAATGCTTGGAGCGGTCGTCTATGGTAGGAGAAATTAAGCAATGTAGCAATCAGGGCAACAGCTTGGTGGCGATTCACGGGCAGTCAGCATAGCCATTTGCACCTCCATCAAAACTTGCGACATCTGGGGCGCTTGTTGCTGTGTGTTGATAAAACTGCCATTTTAGAGTGGCGTTTATATTGTGGCCAGGCCTAAGGCACAAGCCTGTGCAATAAGTCATGCGGTCGAAATCAGCATTTGATATGCCACACCTGTGAGGTGGATGTATTTTCTCGGCAAAGGAGAAGTGCTCACTAATATAGATTTAGACAGATTTGTGAACAATATTTGAGGTAAATAGGCCTTTTGTGTACATAGAAATATTCTTAGATTCTTCTTTGAGTTCAGCTCATGAAAAAATGGGGGCAAACATCCAAGTGTGGCGTTAATCTAACTTATTGTTCCGAGGCTAATAAGGTGTATTCAATCCTGTACTATGTTTAATAACCGGCATACCCATTCATTCAGTATTAAAAATGCATGTAGCTGCCTGTTATACTATTTATTGAAATGTATGATTGACATCAATATTAAAAAAAAATTATTAATCGGTTATTTTTTAAAAGTAGCCTTTAGAATAACTTTGTTGAAGCAATAGTTAGAAAATTCTTGAAACATATATGCAAATTTTTCGCGCATGCAAAAAAACATACAAAATTCGTTATCAATACAAAAACTTATATGTACTAAACCAATGTTTCATTTACGATGTAGAAGTTCTAAAATTAACCTTACCTAAATATTTACCAAAATGTTGATGCTACATGAAAATGAATAGTACAATAATAATTAGCACCACATAATTACAGTGAAATTTTTTTTGCTACATTGTGTAATTAAGCAAAGCATGAGTGGTACCCATACAGTAAATGGATTAAATCTGTGTTAAAGTCTGTTTAGCTCATGATACAACTGGACTAGGAAAAGACTCTATCCTGTAGCATTATCATCTAACCAATTTCCTACAAGCATAACTTCTGTTCTCCTATATTGTTGATTTCATGTATCGCATTCACTTTGGTGCTGTAGCTCCTCTTAAGTGACAGACAGACTAACAAAAGTTGTTAGTTTCTCTCAATGGTAAGCGCAACACAGAGTGTTTGTGTGTCGCACACTCCGTATTGCTCCTCGTAATGTGAAGCAGACCTTCCGAGAATCACAGCTATTTGTCACACCCCCAAGTAAATCATGTGTTGTAAGGCTATTGAGTCTAAGAACTACACATAGGCACTGTGACGGCTGCCCTGTGCGTTGCACCTTAGTTTTTGTTAAAGAGTCCTTTGTCTCTCTGCGTTCTCTCTGTCCTGAGTACCATGCCCTACTCACTTCAACGCGATCTGATTTGAATCAAGCGAGGAGATTATGGGAATCCTGCCATGCACATTTGTGCCGAGTCATGATAGCCGCGTGTGGCTGACACTGGCATGATGAAGACAGTGGTGCATTGAGGATCATAGGGACAATTCTTCAGAAGCCGTTATACATGCAGTGTGCGATTAAAGGACTGCATGCCAGTTGTGGATGTAGATAGCTGTCATGGCATATCAAGAGCTGTGTCATATGGTCGCAGTGGTGTGAGTTTGTGCATGCGAGTGCCTGTTATGTACTGCCTGGATCACATAAGATCGTGTGTGACCGGCTTGTCACTCCTGTACCCGACGGATGTTTTGTTTGAAAGTCGAGGAGAGGACAGCGTGTGACAGGGACCAAACGCCACACCAGACTGGTGAAAGGCGTTCATTCGCACGAGAGAACACAACTTGCCCCGGAGCACAGCTGATTGCAAAACAACACCCTTACATACCCAATGTCATCCCTTCCTCCTTATTCTTCTTCGTCTTTCTACTTTTCCTTTCCCCTCCTTCTTTGTCCCCCTTTCTCTTCTTTTTTTTTCTTTTTCACAGACAAGAAAGAGCGAGCTAGAGGTCAAATTAGTTGACTTGTTGACCACCAATCTGAAAAATGAAAACTACAGCTTTTAACTTAAAAATAGTATTTGGACTGTGAAGAGTTTTAAATGATTAAACACAATCTAATCAAATCACATACAATCAAATTAATTTAGGTGATAGAAAACCTTAGTTTGAAGTGAAACTATATTTTCCACATTTTCAGAGTAGAAATATTACATCAAATAATAAAATTAATTGCACCAGTTGTTATGCTTGTGTTATTTACTATCTTTAAATTAAATAGTGTACACTGTAAAAAATTACCGTGAATTTAACGGTAAAAGAGTAAAAAATCATAAACAAGCAGTACAAAGAACCCTGTTAATGGTTACGGTAACTTCCCCTAATATCACGGCTGAAACACTTATTGGCCATTCTGGATTGGACACTTATGGTAAGTATACAGATTTTTGGAGGGAACAAATAGGACGGTTGATAATTTAACAGTGAATACCCGTAAATGACTTCCCAGAATGCCCTGCCGTACTTTCAAATGTTGGATGGTTTTTGATGAAATACTGTGAGTTTATAGGGCGTATCAGGGTTGTATATTAGGGTTGTATGTTACAGCTAATGCAGTTAAATGTTTTTTTTTTGCATTATTTCAGTTTCATGTGTGTTTCCGTGATGGTGTTTAGTGTTTGTGTGGATGACACTGTGCACCTTCTATATATAAGTATTACTTATTGTGAAAAGCTGTTTGTGATGACCTTTGGTTCATCATGTGACTTTCTCATCACCTCCTGCATTTGGTGGTTATCAGTGTATTACAAAGGTACAAAACAGATTTCAATACTTCAATAGGTTGGTATTTACGGTATTTAACTGTACATTTAGGTTAAAACCGTTAAACCTAAAACTTGCTACCGTATTTTTTACGGTAAAATTCCGGCAACCACAGCTGCCGGTTTTTTACCATAAATTTTACAATTTTTTTTTACAGTGTACTGTCCTTCCTTATTATATATATAGTGGGCTGCTAGCTGGGTTCAGTCCTATCTTGATGACAGAAGCCAGAGAGTTGATATTAAGGGTATATTGTCTGGTCCTTTATCAATCAATTGTGGAGTTCCTCAAGGGAGTATTTTAGGTCCCTTATTTTTTCTCTTATATATAAATGATCTTAAAGCAGCGTGTTCAGAGGAACTTTTTCTTTATGCTGATGATGCAACAGTTTTAGTATTTCATCAAGATAAAAGGGTCATGGAGAAAATAATGAGTTTGCAGTTACAAGAGATATCCAAATGGTTTCTAGAAAATAAACATTATCTACATATAGGTAAAACTGAAGTCATTCTAGAATGGAATTAAAGAAGGATGACTCTTTTTTTGGTTAAGATCAGTGTTGGGCTAGTTACTCAAAGAATGTAATATATTACTCATTACTAGTTAGTCATTTCAAAAGTAATATTGTTACTTTACTTATTAATTTCTGGCAACAGTAATTAGTTACACTACAAGTTACATTAATTTTTCTTCACGCCCCACAGAAGTTGTAACTGTGTATCTTCCACATAAAATTCTAGTGATTGATAGTGACATTCAAGTAGAAGTGTTGTATTAATCTCATTAATTGGCATGTGTAGCTTGAAGCTAATTGTAATTTCTCCATTACCCATATACGATTATATTATTATGTATTTTATCAAATCACATAAGTTTGTAAAAAACTTTCATTTCCAAAAAGATTTTTAATTATAGTAATATAATGTACCACATGCTGATCAGAGGGATGTTGGTGGAATGTAATACCAGAGTAAAGTAAAGCCACAACTTACACAAAAGTATTAAGATCATCGTTTTCCTGACAAAATCGATTCTAATGCATATTTCATCTGCTAGTAGCTTTCCAAGTTTCAAGCTGCCTGCTGCACTGGGAATCACATGCATGTGCGAGTTGTGAAAATTCTGAAAATAAATCTAGTAATTATTTGATTGTTGGATTTTAAATCAGCGGGGTTGGGGCATCAAAAGTAACTAATCTGTTTTGTGGATGGTAACTGTAATATTATTACTGAAATCTTATTAGTAATTAGTTACAGTACTAGTTACTGCAAAAAGTAATATAGTTACGATAACAGACGTTCTCCGTAAGGCCCAACACTGGTTAAGATTAATGACATAGCAATAGAGTAAAAAAAAAAAAGTAAATTTGGGTTGTTTAATAGATAATAAATTAACAGGTGATGTTATGGCTAGAAAGGTATTTATGAAAACATGTTGTAAAATTAGGTTTTTATCGAGGCAAAGCCGACTTATTGGATGTTCATTCCTTAAAATTGTTTACAGGGGCCTTGATTCAACCCCATTTTGATTGTTACCTCTTTCTAGTGTAGTACTGTAGTTGTTTCCAGGGTATGAAAAGATAAATTGCAAAAGGCTTAAAACAAATTAGTTAGATACATTTTTAGAATTCATCCTCAAACACATTTGTGTAGTGAATGTTTTAAGGATTTGGGTTTGTTAACTAAAACCTAAGAGAGATTTTTTTATAATTGTGTATGACACATTATTATTATTATTATTATTTTTTTTTAATAATGTGGTTCCAGGTTATTTAGAAAATTACTTTCATATGTGAAGACAACAACATTGTTTTTGTATGATACTAGAATTTTAATATTTGTCCATGTAAGTTTAAAAGTTTGGTGGGGAAAAATATGTTTGCATGCAGTGCAAGTGCATTACCAGTGTCAATAAAGGGAATAAAAGACTTGGAGAATTTGTGATTCAGTTTTTTTTTTTTTTATTAATAATATTTGGTTAGGATATATTGTTTTTTATTTCTTCTGCATTTCTGTACATAGTCTCTATCCTTTATATTAACAGTGAGGACCGCAATGGAAATAAGCCAATGGCTTCATTGTGTTTTTTATCCTCTACAGTTTTTTTAAAGTGAATGGGATGCTTGTTATTTTGTACAGTTTGTAAATTTGTCAACAAAAAAAAAAAAGCCTGGCACACAATGCTTGGTAAGATAGCTCTGCAACAGTATAAAAAATGACAAGTTTTACGAGATTTTACAAGCAGGCTAAATACTCATTATACTGCTATAAGCTCATAGCCATGTGGTTTTGAAACACAGGGCAATTTGGGCTCTGTTTGATCATCCTGACCAGCCTTACATGGTAACATTGGCTCAAACAATGGTGTGAGTTTGGGGCAAGACTTGCTGTTTGCTGGCCCAAGGCAGATGGGGGAGTTTTTGTGCAATTCCTTTTGACGATGCTAGTGCTGAAGAAATTACACACTTTGCACTTTAATTTCAGGCCCCAGGATGGTTGTGCTTCACTCTGTATGGGCATCATAACAGTTCTTCATGTTCTTCTGACTGTTATTACAGCAAATGATCTGAAGTGGTGTGATGAAGCCTGCTTTAAACTTCCTGTCTCAGTCTTTCAGTCTCCAGAGCTCTCAGCAGAAGCTCTGTTGTCTGTATCTCATGTCTTATCCTGAGGATGAACTTGCTTCAGCAGAAAGCGTCCACTGTGAACACACTTTGATGAATGCTCTAAGAGGTCTACAGATGAAATGAATGTTTGAGCATTGCATTCAGTCTCTTTCATCCTTCTGTGTCTCCTGCTTCTAGTTCTTCCAATCCTTTCCTCCTCTTCTCTGTGGTTTTCCCGTACCATCACCTTTCTCTGTCTGTGTGTTTGTACTGCATTTAACACCGGTTTCCGCTGCTTGTTTCCTAGGCCAGTCAGCTCGGTGTGTACAAAGCCTTTGTGGACAACTATAAAGTGGCAGTGGAGACCGCAGAGAAATGCGGCCAGGCCAACAGCCAGTTTCAGAAGATCTCTGAGGTGAGCTCATCTACCCCCTACCACCCGACACTATAGGCCTGATCATTACTGTCTGCAGTACATACTTCACTAATGAAGAGCTAATGTTTGAAATGGTCCAGAATTGTCCGTTGTTTAGTCATTGATCAGTATTAAATGTTCCCCAATGTAAATTAAAATCTGTGTCTAACATTTTGAATATAGATATGAAATGATGGAAAAAATAGATGACAGATTACTTTTAAATATGCAACTAAAACTGCCAGTAATTGGTGGCAAGTTACTGTCTTAGTGAGGCTTTGAATCAACCGATTTGTTCAAAATGGCTGATTGATTCAGGAACTAAATATGTGACTGTCTTTAAGAATGTGTCATTGAATCATTGATTCACTCGATTCGTTCAAAACGCAGATTCATTTAGTAATGAAACCACAGTGTATTCCTAGGAGATGAAGATGGTTCTACTGTTAATTAGTTTATAGCTATTTTCGTTGACATAATAGATCAAAACAGACAATATCTCCAATGTAAATAAGTCTAAAATAAGTAACTTACCGTAATATTAACTGTTGTATGAAATTGACATATTGAAATGCACCCCCCCCCCCCCCCCCCCCCCATGGGCAGTGTGCAGATATTCAGGAAAATTGCTCCATACCTTAAATTTTGAGGGCATTTTTTATTAATTGTGGTGGCATCCCCATTAATTTACGATTTGGCATTAAGAAAGCATGTTTTTGAATGCTAACTTTTTAAAAATAATTCATTCATTCATACATTCTATAATAAACATTGATTAAAGGTTGCAAAACATGACTTTTTTTAACAGCATCAAGCTCTTTAAAACATTCAGATATCCATTATATACATGTAGAATCCATTAAAATATAGTGGGTGTTTCGCTGCCTTACTATTTCTCATACTTATTTGAACAAACCCCCAACTCGTAACTATTAAAATGCTCATATCTTGTTCTGCATCTGCGTCTTATTTTGATGCCTCAGACCTTGTTGGCAGATGATTACAGGGTAAAAATCTTACATTGGAACACCCAGCATATCTTAAAACCCCCAATATAGCATGGGGGGTAGACCCTTTTGACCTCCAAACACCATAGCAACCACATAGCAATGGACTAAAACTTCTCAGGATATCTTAGAAACTGCATAGCAACACTATTGCAAGGCATTTACATCACTTAATGTAGATCTACAGTGGGGAAAATATTTATGTGATCCCCTGCTGATTTTGTAAGTTTGCCCACTTACAAGAAAATGAAGGGTCTGTAATTTTTATGGTAGGTTTTTTTTAACGTATAGAGACAGAATACCAACCAAAAAATCCAAAAAAACATTATATAAAGGTTAGAAATTGATTTGCATTTCAGTGAGAGAAAAAAGTATTTGATCCCCAAGTAAAACATGACTTAGTACTTGGTGGAGAAACCCTTGTTGGCAAGCACAGAGGTAAGATGCTTTTTGTAGTTGGAAGCCTTCTCCATCACATTTCTCTTCATTATTCCATACAGGAAGTATTCACATTCTGCTGCCTGAGCCAGGCATGAGCTCTGTATGTGTGTGTGCTTGTGTCTGTGTATATTTATAGTGAGCATCTTCTCTGTTGACAGAATCTGAAAGTTAAAGGTCCTAAAGAATCCAAGGACTGCACCACATCCGCCACCATGGAGGGTAAGAGCGAATCTATTGATCAGTGATGTGTGTATGACATGCATGAGCGATCTGCATTTACAGAGCAGTAGAATGTGTGTTGTGTCGATTGATGGTTCATTTTATAGAGTGAATGGTTATGTTTGAATGAGTGAACTGCGAGCAGTGTCTCTTTAAGAATGAGTTCAGCTCTACATCTCCCTACTTGTGTATGCAGCATCCACAACTCAAATGTGTGTGAGTGTGAGGAAGAGTGCGTGCTTGCTCATTCTGAGTGTGGAGGGGAGGGGGGGGGCGGGAAGGAGAATGAGTCTCTCTCTCTCTCTCTCTCTCTCTCTCTCTCTCGATCTCTCTCTCTGTCTTGGTAGTGTTTGTGAGAGACGGATAAAAGGGGGTGCAGAATGAGAAGGAAGTAGTGAGAGAGCAGTCTGCAGGATCAGTGGAAGTTTGTCATGGAGGTTCTGCTGGTTCTCCGGCTGTGTTGTAACTGCACTTATGGTAACTATATCGCATTTTAATGCTTTGATAGTCTGGATGACTTTCAATTTGTGATTGTTGTGCGGATTGGTTTAAGAAATTATTTTGTGTCTGTGGGTTTGAACCATTCTAGAGCTTAGTTCTGCTGGTAAACAGGTTTGATCTCATTTCAGTGCAGTTGTCTGTAATTGTGCATGTCTGATATTTCAATGCAGTTGTAAGACCTCAAGCATAACAGCACTTATAAAACCGATAATTCTGATTCTGGCTTCTGATTGGTCATTATAGAATTACAGCCGTGCTAAAATATGCAATATAGTAACAACACTTTTACTTAGCTACTTGTGCACCATATATGGTCAGTTATTAATCTTAGATGATATGTCAGGGACTAAATTGTCAGATGTAGGATGACATGTAAGATATAAGCTTAAAATAATGTCTTATGAAAATGTATGTCTTCAATTTGTCATGTGTTGTTCCTGATAATGCCCTTTATCCGTGACTGTATTCATAACATTTTTCTCATAACTTATTACCTAAATATGCACAAGACAGAGCTCTGGCAAAGTGTTTGATGGATAGGAATGTGTAAAATCCATATGGAAACATTCGAATGGGTTTGAAACCATAATGAACAACTGGAACTGCCTGTCTAATTCTAATTGGTCAATTGATGTTTATGACAGAATGTGCTCAGCTGTGTCACGTCCCAAAAATAATTTGCATATCTATTTATAATAGGGTAATGTAGAGAAAAACAGTGTTAAAATTGCTTTATTTATTTTTTTCATTTTATCCTATGTCTTTTGGTGTTGACAGACACACATCAATGAAGTCAGCATGTTCAAACTTTACAAGATGCAAATAAAAATGTTACTCAAACTAAAAACACATTCACTTGCAATGAGGAATGTTTGCACCGTCCACAGTGTGTTTTTGTGGTGTATTGAATTACTAAAATTCAACAGGCATTTAGACCAAAATTGTCATATTTCCAGTTTGGCCTCATTTTATTAATTTACCATTGTATGAAGCATATACTAAATTGTTCTATAAATTTTGTTTATTTTGAAAGCATTTTTGTATACAGTTAGTATGATAAACAATTATGGTGTTGATTACCAGTATAAAAACTAGTTAGGCAGCACTGTAGTGACTGATATCAGACTGCCATCTGACTTTCAACATGTTGTTTTATGGACATGCATTCATGTGTATTTGTATGCATTTGCTCCTTTGAAGTTCCTCCTTCCACCCCAAGGTGACTGGAGGATTATCTTCCACAATGCACCAGATGATAGACAGATGATAGATGATAGACAGATAAAGGTAGACTTCAAAGTGCACAAGTGGCATAGACAGGAGAGAGGAATAACAATATAGAAAGATTGGAACAAGCACTGAAGAATTGATCCGTAATCTCCTGTGCACTTTCTCTCTCATGCAATCAGATTTTTAGCTACCAAATTATAGCCAATCAGATGTAATCAACCCCCTCAAGAGTTGAGCCAAGTCTGTGTCAGGGTGTAAATAAGGGATGAAATGGAGCAAATGGAACCTAAGAAAATGTCAGAAGTGTGACACTAAACGAATACACACTGTTGTAATCGGAAAGATTTGTGGCAACAAAAATTAGGTTTTGTTTTTGCTTTGCTTTTTGTTTTGTCTTATTTTATTGTTTTATTTATTTAATAATTTATTTTGAGACAGAGAGAATGTTTTGGAGAATGCAGCAAGTTTGCAATCCTTCTGATTAAGAAAATATCATGGCCATAATAGACAGTTAAAGATTGTTACACAGTTTTCCCCTGCAGTCAGCTAGCAGAGTCTAGCAGTAGAGTATGTCAGTATGAGCTAATGTCAACTCTCTTTCTGAGTCCATATATTAAGTTTGCTTATGCTTTACACACCTCTAATGTCTTCTGCCACTGAGCGAATCCTGCTTTGTCCAATCATATCACAGAGTACTGTATGTCCCATCCAACACCTGATCTCGGTTCTTCTCTGTCAGGCCCTAGCTGATGTGACAGAATTCCTCAAGCACTTTTTTTTATATTTAGCAAAGCATAAGAACTGACTAATATTTGTTGTGTGAGCATGACGGTGTCAGCCCACAGCAATTTTTGCAATATTTGTTTTCCTCTTCCAAAGCTAGTTAGACTCATAACAGTGACATTTAGATAAAATTATCTCCCAATGACACCCAACTCACAGTGCTTTGTAATCATATACATGGGGGTGGATTGAGAAAATATGGAAAATAGAAAGATATTTTCCGGAGTTAACAGTTTGAGATCTGACTCAGAAGCTAATCTAAAAGTATTTTCGGTTCCCTCATTTATGACAGTTGCGTATGAATTGAAACTGTATTTTTCGTTAAAGATATGGCCTCCATTCTGCTTGTTTATACTTTAAACAGTGTATTTTAATGCATATAATACTGTAAGTGAGAATTATTGTCATTGCTGCCATTATGGAAAGTCCTTGCAATATGTATAAGTGTGTAATCTGTCATCTATTATAGACAGAGATTGAAAGTGACCCAATTTGATGATTAATCACACAATGCTGTCCCCCTTGACCTTGGCAACTGTCCCAATACAAAGACACAAATACAAAAACATACACACAGGTGTCTACAGTACTGCTCTATTTCTCTCATATTCTCGAATATGACTCTGGTCCTTTTCCTCTCAGTCCAGCAGGATGAATGTATGGGAAATCAGTAGTTCTATTGATCGAGAGGGGCTTATTCTGTGACTGACTGTGTGTGAAGGGCATCTTGAACTCAAATTAGTATGCAAGTGTCTGTGCTGAGATGTGCTTCAAGGTTGTGATTGGATGTCACAATCTAAAGCGACTGTCCTGGGCTGCATCTCTCAAAAGCATTGTTAGTCTGAGTAGCTCATAGAGAGCACTGGTGCCAATTCTTTTGGGAAATGAAGACCTGATTGGTTCCCTTTCAGATCCAGTCAGCTGAGATTGGTCAGGATTTGTGAGGTAGAATGAGCTCAAATCCACTGACTAGGAACTAGAATAGAAACTGCATAGCACCAATGCAATTAAAACACTTACAGTAACCATTAATTTAGTGAAACTGTCATCACAACACACTTGCACCCACTTAACAAGACTGTAGCAACCACAAAGAACACTTTAGCGTCTGACTAACAAGCACCAGGACAATGACCCTGAACAGCATTACCCCTAGTAACCACCTAGCAATGCCCTAGCAACGACCCTGAACACCATAATCCATAGTAAACACCTAGCAATGCCTTAGCAACCTCCAAACATACCATAACCCATAGCAACCACCTAGCAATGCCCTAGAAACCAGTTGGCACACTGTAAAAACCACACAGAACACCCTAGCAACTGCCTAGTGACCACTCAGTAGCCCATAGCAACCACCTAGAACTCCATAACTCATAACTCCATAACTAAGCAACTGCATGGCATTTACCAAGCAAACTAGCACAATGTAACAACCACAAAAAAAAAACACCCTAGCAACTGCCTAGTGACCCCTCAGAACACCATAATCCATAGCAGCCATCAAGCAATTCCCTAGCAACCAACTATCAACACTGTAACAACCACAAAGAACATCCCTGGCAACTACCAAGTGACCACACAAAACACCATAATCCATAGCAACCACCTAGCAATGCCCTAGTTAGCACACTGTTAGCAACCAGTTAGCACACTGTAAAACCACAAAGAACACATTAGCAACTGCCTAGTGACCACACAGAACACCATAACTCATAGCAACAGTTTAGAAATACCATAGCAACTACCCAGAATGCCATAACTCATAGCAATCAACTAGCAATGCCCTAGCAACCAACTATCAACACTGTAACAACCACAAAGAACACCATAGCAACTACCTAGTGACCACACAGAACACTATAATCCATAGCAATCAACTAGCAATTGATTACAAATACTGATTACTGCTTTTATATCTTAATTGATAAATGATGCTGTACTAGTTCAGCTCACTTCTCTGTTCTGCTCCTCAAACCTTTCTTTCTCTCTACTCTCTCTCTACTGTAATCCATCAGCCTTGCAGAGGCTCGTGGGAAATATGCCCTGTCAGAGAGCTCCGCTCTGTTGCGATGTGATTCTGTAATTAGATGAATTGAGCGTGAGTAAGAAGGGACTGCTGGGAATCGTCGTCCATTAGAGTGAAAGACAGCAGGATCACCATAGGACCCGTCGTAACCCTGTCAGACGATGAAGACGTGAACGTGCAGAATTCTCCCACTAGTGCTGTCAAAGAAATGAGAGACAAAGCTCTTTCCTGAACATTGCTCACAAGACTGTGTGTGTCAGTATACTTTTCAAAATTGTGTATAACATATTATGGAAGAGAGTAGTCCAACCTTGATAAGCTGCAAGCAAAAGCAGAATAACTTTTGGAATGATTTTTTACAGATGACTTTAAAAGAGCTTGTGCATTTATATGGAAGAAAGTATCTGTAGTTCGTGCTTACTGTAAACAGAATGTTATCGTCTGTTGGTGTGAACGCTTATATCTTTATAGTTATCTATCGTTGGTGTGAACGGGTGTTTAAAATTTTACTTTTACTACATTAATGAATTTTGTTCTTTGTTTTAGTGGATAATGCTGCAGAAATGCTGCTCGAGTGGGAGATACACAGGCACGGCGCCAGAATTTTTTCTCTACCGGTGCTAAGGGGGGGCTAGACCAATATGTGGGGGTGCTAAGAAAATAAATGATATTGATGACGTCAGAGTTACTTAATAAAGAAATGGGGCTAAACCGGGGCTATTAAAAATTCTGACGGGCCTATAGCCCCCCTAGCCCCGGTGTAGCGCCGTCACTGGAGATACAGCTTCAGTTCTGGATGGATCACATCCACCATTTTATCTATTAAACAGATAGCTCACCCAAAAATTAAAACTATGTCTGTGGGAAAAAATACTATTAACATGGTTACCAACATTCTTCAAAATGTCTTCTTTTGTGTTCAACACAGGAAAGAAATTCATACAGGTTTGGAATAACTTGAGTAAATAATGAAAGCATTTTCATTTTTGGGTGAACTGTCTCTTTAAATAAAAGCCCGAAACAAATTACTGAATTGCTCTAGATCAGTGGTCCTCAACAAGTTTTCCACCGGGCCACACTATGGTCCAGGTGCAAGTCTCCCGGGCCGCACGCATATCATTTACATAATACGTCAGCAATACAAACCAACCTGATTTATAATATTATAGCCTAAATATTATGATATCTAATCGATTACATTCATTGAAATAAATAAATAATTCTACTCCCCATAAATAACACCCAATTTTGTGAACTTTGGCTCGAAAGGAGTAACAGCACAACCATAGGTGGAGTTTCACTTTTATGCATGGGGGGGCACCCACTGGCAGACGAGCCATGAGCACTTTTTTATATGTTCTACATTTCAAGTATTTATGTAACACATATTATACATTAAAAAAAATTAATTTAGAATGAACAATAACTGCTGTACAAAGAGTAAAAAAAAGAAAGAAAAAAAACATACCTAATGTAGAAAAGCCGCCTCTTTTTCCGAATTGCGCAGATGACCACAATCTTTCTTTCATCTCTTCTGATAAATTTTCAGTCAAATCGTTTTCTGTGTGCTAGATCAGAGCTAGAGCCCTGCATTTCAGCCCGACTTTTTTACGCCCCTCGGGCTGGGCTTCGGGACAATTTTAACGTCATAGTCCAGACGCGGGCAGGGCCTCGGGCCTGTTTTAGGCTTCTCCTTATTTTTATATTTTAGACAATTTAAGTTGTCGATCCTGACTCGCCATCTTTTCATTAGACGCGACTTTAGAGAGAAGTGCATCTTTACGGATTCTGATTATAATGAAAGAGTTTTTGTTTTTGATTTATTTCGTTAAGTAGTAATTTAAAGCTTTCTATAGATATAGTTATCATGTCTGTGAGGCATGTATTCGCTGAGTTTCGGTTCATTTTTGTGAAGCGCTCCTGTTGAAGACGAGACGGCAGAAAGCGCATCATGTTTGTTTTCTTTATTTTATAAAAGCACAACGTTTTGTTGATATTGTGAGTGCACAATAAAAGTAGACCCTTTACAGTTACAAATGATGTATTACTATTACCTTTATGAGCAAAAATTATGGCGTATCCACTGAAGAAAATGCAAGTGATCGCGCTGGCGCCAACATGTCCTGCAAAGCGCGCTTTAGCTTCCACTCTCTGCACAAACTATTGGATATAGGGCACATTTATCTAGGTTTAACGTTTAAACATTGTTATATGCTTGAACTGTTTTATATCTATAGATTTTATTTTAGTCAATTCGTGATGATTTTAGAAGGCTAAATTGATCAAGCATAGGCTCACTGGGCCTCATTTACGAAACGAACGTACGCAGAAATTGGACGTACGGTCGTTTCAAACAAAACTGTGGAATTTAATCAATATGGACGTGAGCGGGGCTACGATCAAATCTCACGTCTATGTCTCAGCTAGTACGCAAGTTTTGAGTTACCTGAACTTGCGCAGAGCATAGTAAATACGGTGGAGATTTGTAGATTGACAGCATTTTGTTCATTTTTATATTTCTGACCGTCAAACGAAGCTCATTAGTAAGATTAGAATGTCTTTTTTTGGTGGTGTTTTGTACAGGGCTTTAGCTTTATATGTGCTAATAGCAGCATAAACAAGACCGTGAGGATTCAATCGTCGCATCATGCACCTGCAGCGCTTCTGTGGAAGGAGAAAAACAGAAATTAAGTTTATAAAAGGAATAAAATCAGTAGGATCACACAAAATATATAATAGGCCATAATATAATTAAAAGATTAACAAAAGGGGGAAAAAAACACTGTGCAACAAGTATAGGCTACGCTCGTTTTTGTGACACTAATGCATTTAATTTATTTTCTTTATATCTTTATATCTTTATTTGATTTAATCCATCTGATTGCACAGGCACCTCAAGCACACACAAACAAACATTAGTTCTAGCGTTGCCTGACATTTCAGCCATTCATCATCAAACTAAAATGCAGTCAACCAAACATAAAAGTTACACTGTTTATTTTAAGATCCGCTGTAAAATCAGCGTGCAGTGCCCAAACAATAAACATTTTTGCGCATGTGAAGGATTTTACACTTATATTAGAACATGAGTGAAGTATAAAGCTTTGTTTAGGCTACATAATGAATATTTATGCAAACAGATGTTACAAATATAGCAAAAATATGTGGATTCTTGTGGTATGAGAGGCTCGTGAGCCCAATGCGTTTCAGTTTTGCTTGACATTTGTATGATGTTTATAATGAATGCCACTATAGCCTAATTTGTTTTATTTTACAGTTTAAAATATAATTTTATAACTACTTACTTTTCATTCTTGTTCTGTTCTGAATACCGTTAAATTTAAAATATTTGTTGTAGAGTGAGGGGAACTAAATAGGCTGTTTATATTTACCAGTATTTTAATATACATATAAATTACATATATTAATGTAGCCTAATTGTTTGCAATTAGGCCTACAAGGTTAACGGGTGTTTTTGGAGTAAGATCAGTTTCTCTTTAGCGAGATTACTTCCTATTTTTGACCGGGTTTCGTTTCTTTGTGTCTTAAACTCTTGGGTCGAGGCTTCTAAACCAGGGTGTTTTTAAGGGCATGATATTCAAATGACGATTGTTTTCATGCCGCCACATTTATCAACGTGCGATCATTCGTAAAATGAGATTGGCGGCATACGAATGTTTCATAAATCACACGTGAACTCTGTCGTAAGTTGATTTGTGCGCACAGATCTGCGCTCGTTTCTACGTTAGATTGATAAATGAGGCCCACTGTCTGCCGCTGGCGCTTGGTCGTTACTTTAAATGCATAACGTTAATTAGACTATGTGAGTACTGCTCATGTCTGAAAATAATATATGAAAAACAAAATTATTTTAGATAAAAGCATTAGGCTATAGCTTATATTTATTTACTACATTTTTAAATTAATGTAAAAACTAAAATAAATTGTAAAACTGAAAGTAATTTTTTTAAATTGTGTTCAGCATGGTGGGCCGCATTTGAACTTGTGACGGGCCGCATGCGGCCCGCGGGCCACGGGTTGAGAACCACTGTTCTAGATGTTAGCTAAATTTAGCCAAACCTCCCATGGTAAAAAATAATGACTAATAATAATGTTTCAAGACCTTTGCAAACGCAAGGCTGTCGCTCTTGCATCTAATTAATAATACAGCCATATATATTTACAAAGATGCCTTATGGGTAAGAAACACATATCTCACAAAAGGATTATTTCAAACACTGACTGACGTTATGAAGGAGTTTGGAGTAAATGTGGTGTTTTCACGTGCTTTCAGATGGAGCAGCATTTACTTCACAGAGCCGTAGTTCACTGAGAAGCTACGCAAACAGCTGTCATTATCGCGAACAATTTCTTCGATTTCATAATCGTACGATTATATCATCTGCGTTTTTTTTTTGGTTTTTTTTTTGCGTAGCAAATTCCGATATTGGTCGAATATAGGGCTTGCATCCCTAGAAAAAAATCATAAATTGAGTGTCTTCTGACTTTTAACGCCTCGAAGGCCTGTTTCATAAAACAAGTTTACCAAATAAGCCAGGCTTATTTCAGTTAGTCTGACTCAATGTCAAATGATTTGGTTTCATAAAGCAAATTTAACATAGGCCAAGATCAAGCTAGTCACTGTGGCAACTTATGCTGGGAAACTAACCTGGTCCAGGGCAGGCTAACTGTCAGACTAAGCTGAGTTCCTTTAACAAGTCCAACAGGAAAGCAATGATATTAACATTGAATATCTCACATACAATTATGATATTTTATTTTTTTTGGGAAGTTTCTAGCCATGTAGTCTTTCTCTCTGGTTTTATGACAGCTGAGCTTTATGGTTATTAGTAGAACATTAAAACATTACAATATAAAATTGGACAAAAGGTGTAATGTTCCCAGTCTTAACCGGACCCTATAAAAACATAAAGCAACTAAGGGTCTGCAAGATAATCGATGCGATTGTCATGCACTCTTGTCAGTTCTGTGATTAGTGTAACTCTCATCACATGCTCCGACCTGCCAACCTTTGAATTTTTTTTTGAGTACCATCAGTGTGATATGGGGTGATACTGGGGGTCATATAGCCTATTCCTACATTACTTGAAGCTCTTTGATGGCTAATGTCAAAATCGTAATTACACAATGTGCAAAATGCTAGACTTCATGTTAAATATTTTTCATAGGTTAGTACTCAACAGGGATATGCCGGTATCAAATTTTCATGTTGCGATTAATTGCTAATGCTTTTATCACGGTATGCGGTGTTATCACGATATTGAAATACCATGGTTAATAACTTTTTTCTTATAACAAAAATAACTGAACATTTAAATGCAATAAAGCAATACACAAAAAATGTATAGTTAAACTTTTTACACAGATTAAAGTGCAAAATAACTATTAAAACCAATAGGTATCACTTTACAATAAGACCTCACTAGTTAACCTTAGTTAATGCATTAACAATTAATAATGAGCAATAGATACATTTGCTACTGAAGTTATTAATCTTTGTTAAAAAAAAAGTCTTAGTTCATGTTAGCTCATTAAATAACACCGTTGCAACTTTCGATTTTAACAACCTGTTATTAAATATAGGAATACCTAAGATTAATGAATGTTCAGAAGAATTTTTCATTGGCAGTTTGTTAACTAATGAATTAACTAATGTTAACTAATGAAGCCCTAATGTAAAGTGTGACGAACAATAAAGAATCAAAACACTTTCAAATAATATCTAGGGCATGTTGTAGTCCAGATTAAAATGTAAAAAAAACTTGAAAGTAAATAGCCTATTAAGTCTAAATATTTAAGTATGTGGCGCTGTGATGAACATCATAGCAAATACACAAATCTGAATGGCAGTTTAAATCATTTAAACACGATCCCTGAAGTTGCAAAGACTATAAAGTCTCAAAACCAAAGAGATATTCTTTATCAAGTAAGACTCTGCCAAGCCCCCTAAAACGGCTCGTTCTAACAAACCCCCACATATCTACCTCACTATGTAAAAATATTAGCATAATTCTGCCCAAATGTTCATGCAAAGAAAGAAAGCGTGGTTTCAGTAACCGCAGTTAGTGTTGAAGCAGCATGTCAGGTAGACGCTGTGTGTTTCTAGGCGAAAGAAAAAGTACTTTATTTGGCCTTCCGAAAGTAGAAATTTAGAAATTTAGAATCTTTAAGATTACTTACAACAGAAAAACAATGCATTTTATGGACGACCGTTTCACGAACCTAGGAGAGGAGGTAATTCTGACTTTGCTAGGACAATCTGGCACTTCTGAATCAGCAACTGCTTTGTTATTAGTTAGTCTTTGCTATCGATGTTCAACATGCGGAGTTAAGTTTTGCGCTTGTGTGGGTGGGTGTGGTGTGTGTGTGTGCGAGCGATGAGAGAGAAAGAGTGAGGTGACAGTGAATGAGAGTGAGAGCGAGCGAGCAAGAAAGACGGAGGGAGAGAGAGAGCGACAGGGTCACATCACAGTGGAGTCAGCTGTCTAACCGTGGCTTGTGTACTGCAAACACTATTTCATCACTGTGTCTGGCACGAGACTCTGTTCCCCTTTCGGGCACTGTCTTTACATTTATTTTGAAAGATAAAGATCGCGATTATGGTAAGGGGCGTTACATTTCCGAAGAGTGCTTGCGGTGTTCGGCCAATCACAAGGCACTGGGTCAGCTGGCCAATCAGAGCACTGCGCTTGTCGGAAGGAGGGACTTTGTAGAAAAAAGCGTTTGAGAGGGGCGGGCAGAGCGGAACTACAATAATGTACAGTTTTTGAAACATAATGTGTTTTTGAAATTAAAGCATGTCAACATTATTCGTGACACCAAAAGACAAATAATGCTCATATGATGCAAAAACAAGCATCATATGACCCCTTTAATTGTAATATGTTATATTTTAAAGAAATTATGAGCTCTAAAAGATTTTCAGAATTTTACAACTCTTGCTTTAGACCATTTACAAATGTTAAAATAAAATGTTAAGTTTACCACTGCATCTTTCTGAAAAAAAAAAAATGCAGTGATTAATATACATTTTATTTATAGTTATTTTCAAATATTCAATAGACTGTCATTATAAAATAACTTTATTACTGTTTATTATATTCTAAAAATAAGTTTGGTAAACTAAACCAAAATTAAAATAATTGGTTATAATATGCTCAGGAGAGACTTGGGACTGTTTCCAAACACAAGGGAAAGTATATCGGTATCGGCTATCAAGGGCAACAGATGTTGAAAATTCTCATATTGGATATCGCAGAAATCCAATATCGGGCATCCCTAATTTTTCCATTGCATCGTCTTGCATCATAAATCACATGGTGTAAAAGCGAATTGAAATTCAGATAGCACTGCAATAATTAATAATTTGTGATTGTATCGAAAGCGCATCGGTAGCTGCTTCATATGTATCTTTAATGTATCATATTGTTTGCTCTGCATTGAGAGTCGTATCGATTGGCCTCAGTAGGGAAGAGGACATCCCTTCGTTAGTGAGTTTACCTATAGAGGGCTACTGAATGGGAAGTCTGCAAATTTAAGAAAGAGCCTTACTTCTGCCTTGCAAAGTAGGTGATAAATGGAAACAGAATAGTCAGGAAGCTCGCGAGAGTAGATGGTATGAGTTTTCATTTAGGTATGCTCCGATCCGCCTTTTTTGCCTCTGATTCTGATACCTAGGGTTTGGTATTGGCCGATACTGATTCCGATATGATACCAGTGACGGTTTTTTCCCTCATTTAAATAAATGTAGAACTTATATATCTCTGTGTGTGGAACTGATAATCATTCTTTCACAATCTACTAGATACAGACTACTTCATTATAAAGAAAAATAAAATAAACAAATATGAAAAAATATAGGCCTATGTATATTTATAATCTATGACAAAAATGTATCATAAACTAGGTTAGTGGATAATTCGGCAGCAACATTTATTCTAGAAAAATCAGTGCACAATAATTTTAGAAATCAAAACATTTAGTGAAAAACAATATTTTGTGGGGAACAAAATAAAAGTGTTTACAATTTTTTTTGAACATTTTAAAAAAAAAAAGGGGCATGTCAACATATTCTGTTACACCAAGAATATGATAAAAGTGTTGTACTAAATATGGTAAAATGTTACACATAGCTATTTGTATTATTCTAAAATCCATTCCTTAAAAACATTCATGAATGTATTTATATAAGTATATACTATAAAATTAAAATACATTTATTTTAAATGTATAGCATATTTTTTAATAAGGCAACAACATATGATAGATACGATAGGACAAAACAAATACAGTGCAGCACGAACTGTTTTTATACAGTCAACCCTCAACGGACACCTTGGCAATTGAATCGCCATTGGCTAGTATATTTTCTGTTTACTCGTCAGACTGAAATACTATATATATATATATATATCAGTGGGTACGGAAAGAGTCGTCCCCCTTAAATTTTTCACTCTTGTTATATTGCAGCCTTTGCTAAAATCATTAAGTTAATTTTTTTCCTCATTAATGTAAGCCACAGCACCCCATACTGACAGCAAAACACAGCATCGTTTGACATTTGTGCAGATTTATTAAAAAAGAAAAACTGAAATAAATCACATGGTATTCAGACCCTTTGCTCAGTATTTAATAGAAGCACCCTTTTGATCTAATACAGCCATGAGTCTTTTTGGGAAAGATGCAACAGTTTTTCACACCTGGATTTGGGGATCCCTCTGCCATTCATCATTGCAGATCCTCTCCAGTTCTTGCAGGTTGGATGGTAAACGTTGGTGGACAGCCATTTTGAGGTCTCTCCAGAGATGCTCAATTGGATTTAAGTCAAGGCTCTGGCTGGGCCATTCAAGAACAGTCAAAGAGTTGTTGTGAAGCCAATCCTTCGTTATTTTAGCTGTGTGCTTAGGGTTATTGTTTTGTTGGAAGGTAAACCTTTGGCCCAGTATGAGGTCCTGAGCACTCTGGAGAAGGTTTTCGTCAGGATATCCCTGTACTTGGCCGCATTCATCTTCCCTCGATTGCAACCAGTCGTCCTGTCCTGCAGCTGAAAAACACCCCCACAGCATGATGCGGCCACCACCATGCTTCACTGTTGGGACTGTATTGGACAGGTGTGTGTGCAGTGCCTGGTTTTCTCCACACATAAACCGCTTAGAATTAAGGCCAGAAAGTTCCATCTTGGTCTCATCAGACCAGAGAATCTTATTTCTGACCATCTTGGAGTCCTTCAGGTGTTTTGTCATGTGTCTTGCACTGAGGAGAGGCTTCCGTCAGGGCCACTCTGCCATAAAGCCCCGACTTGTGGAGGGCTTCAGTGATGGTTGACTTTCTACAACTTCTCCCATCTCCCGACTGCATCTCTAAAGCTCAGCCACAGTGATCTTTGGGTACTTCTTTACCTCTCTCACCAAGGCTCTTCTCCCCCGATAGCTCAGTTTGCCCGGACGGCCAGCTCTAGGAAGGGTTATGGTCGTCCCAAACGTCTTCCATTTAAAAATTATGGAGGCCACTGTGCTCTTAGGAACCTATGCAGCAGAAATTTTTTTGTAACCTTGGCCAGAGCTGTGCCTTGCCACAATTCTGTCTCTGAGATCTTCAGGCAGTTCCTTTGACCTCATGATTTCATTTGCTCTGACATGCACTGTGAGCTGTAAGGTCTTACATAGACAAGTGTGTGGCTTTCCTATTCAAGTCCAATCATTATAATCAAACACAGTTGGACTCAAATGAAGGTGTAGAAACATCTCAAGGATTATCAGAAGAAATGGACAGCCCCTGAGTTAAATATATGAGTGTCACAGCAAAGGGTCTAATACTTAGGCCCATGTGATATTTCAGTTTTTCTTTTTTAATAAATCTGCAAAAATGTCAACAATTCTGTGTTTTTCTGCAATATGGGGTTGTGTGTGTACATTAATGAGGAAAAAAAATTTACTTAAATGATTTTAGCAAATGGCTCTGAATAACAAAGACTGGTGAAAAATTTAAAGGGGTCTAAATACTTTCCGTACCCAATGTATATACAGTGGGGCAAAAAGTATTTAGTCAGCCACCAATTGTGCAAGTTCTCTCACTTAAAAAGATGAGAGAGGCCTGTTTTCATCATAGGTATACCTCAACTATGCGAGACAAAATGAGAAAAAAAAATCCAGAAAATCACATTGTAGGATTTAAAGAATTAATTGGTAAAATAAGTATTTGGTCACCTACAAACAAGCTAGATTTCTGTCTCTCACAGACCTGTAACTTATTCTTTAAGAGGCTCTTCTGTCCTCCACTGGTTACCTGTATTATTGGCATCTGTTTGAACTTGTTATCAGTGTAAAAGACATCTGTCCACAACCTCAACCAGTCACACTCCAAACTCCACCATGGCCAAGACCAAAGAGCTGTCAAAGGACACCAGAAACAAAATTGTAGACCTGCACCAGGCTGGGAAGACTGAATCTGCAATAGGTAAGCAGCTTGGTGTGAAGAAATCAACTGTGGGAGCAATTATTAGAAAATGGAAAGACATACAAGACCACTGATAATCTAACTCGATCTGGGGCTCCACGCAAGATCACACCCCGTGGGGTCAAAATGATCACAAAAACTGTGAGCAAAAATCCCAAAACCACACGGGGGACCTAGTGAATGACCTGCAGAGAGCTGGGACCAAAGTAACAAAGGCTACACTCAGTAACACACTGCTCCGCCAGGGACTCAAATCCTGCAGTGCAGACGTGTCCCCCTGCTTAAGCCAGTACATGTCCAGGCCCGTGTGAAGTTTGCTAGAGAGCATTTGGATGATGATCCAGAAGAGGATGGGAGAAATGTTTCATATGGTCAGATGAAACCAAAATATAACTTATTGGTAAAAACTCAACTTGTCGTGTTATGGAGGAGAAAGAATGCTGAGTTGCAACCAAAGAACACCATACCTACTGTGAAGCAAGGGGGTGGAAACATCATGCTTTGGGGCTGTTTTCTGCAAAGGGACCAGGACGACTGATCCGTGTAAACAAAAGAAGATGGGGCCATGTATTGTGAGATTTTGAGTGAAAACCTCCTTCCATCAGCAAGGGCATTGAAGATGAAACGTGGCTGGGTCTTTCAGCATGACAATGATCCCAAACACACCGCCCGGGCAACGAAGGAGTGGCTTCGTTAAGAAGCATTTCAAGGTCCTGGAGTAGCCTAGCCAGTCTCCAGATCTCAACCCCATAGAAAATCTTTGGAGGGGAGTTGAAAATCCGTGTTGCCCAGCGACAGCCCCATAACATTACTGCTCTAGAGGAGATCTGAATGGAGGAATGGGCAAAAATACCAGCAACAGTGAGTGAAGACTTACAGAAAAAGTTTGACCTCTGTCATTGCCAACAAAAGGGTATATAACAAAGTATTGAGATGAATTTTTGTTATTGACCAAATACTTATTTTCAACCATATTTGCAAATAAATTCTTTAAAAATCATACAATGTGAATTTCTGGATTTTTTTTCTCATTTTGTCTCTAATAGTTGAGGTATACCTATGATGAAAATTACGGGCCTCTCTCATCTTTTTAAGTGGGAGAACTTGGACAATTGGTGGCTGACTAAATACTTTTTGCCCCACTGTACATAATATATATATTAATATAGCCATTTACTTACATATATAATGTTTGTAAAATGGTACAGCTTTTTAAATATCTGAAATTACACTCTTAATATCAGTCAGTCAAGCATTCAAGCATTATAATATGACAATCAAGTATTATTTAATAATATAAGTTTAGTAATTAGAATTAAAACTTAGTAACCATGAACTTAGGACTGGTGGTGCTTTTTTGGTCATTCAGTGTTCCTGTAAAAAAATAAAAACTAACAATAATACTGATAAGATAATAATAGTAATACTTGGAATTCTACTAATAAGAACAATATAAAAAACGCACTAAGGATTAATGAGCTACTGGATTCATGAATATTACTCAGGTTGTGTGCATTCACTCGAACTGATTCGCTGAAATCAAAAACAGGGACGATAATAGGTGAGCACCACCCAATGAGATTGCCGTTTGCGCATTACTTCCGCCCACTACCGGAGAAAGCGGTACTTCTTGAAACCTGAAGAATTCCAAAGGTACTCCATTATTTTGACAGCAAAATACAACAAATAATATAGTTTACATGTAGCGCGTCAATTCTGCATGTTATGTAAGACTCTCGCTGTGAGAGAAAGCGTCAGAGAGTCGTGCGCTTCACACTAGAAACACATTACGCCAAATACACAAATACAGGTGCGCTGTGCATCCATTCAGATGAACTGAAAAATATCACCGCTTGCTTGACGGAGAGTGAAACTCTGAAGCGCTCAGTCAGAGTGTTCTGTGAGTGAAAATATCTGTGCTAATCATATTGTCGCGTTATCGACAAGGACGAGGCGTTTGATGTACAAGGGTGTTTATTGGGCTGTTGCGGCCACAACCCACGCCGTACACACAACGCTCTAACGAGAAACCGCATTGGGAACCAGCGAGACACTCCTTCTACCCTCCTTCTCTCTCTTACAGGGGCGGAGCCTCTTTTCACATCCAACTCGAACATCCAATAACAGTTCGCAACACAAAAATTAATACAGTGCAACACTAACATTAAGCACATTGTTATCTATAACACAACATGCTTGAACATGCTACAATATACTCAGCATCCAACTCACACACTGGCGAGTAAAATCTGAGAATTTATTAGACATTGGCTAATATTAGACATCATTTAGTTGCCCAGAATGAAGATTTAGTGGTATATGTGAGTGATTTACTCGCAATGTAGAGGGTTGACAGTCTATGAGCACGAAGCGCATTGTAAGCGCTTCGTGTTAAAAACTGCAAAAGCACAAAGGGAAGAGAAATTGATGCGTAGTGTATTATATCTGTGCAACAGTTATTGAGCCTTTCTTTTAACAGTTTTAAATTTCAGTTACTGTGCACGTTAAAAACAATTTATAGTCTTTTCTACGCCCATGTTTTGTTCTCACAGACACCCGGTAGCAAGTAACAAAACAACATTAAACTCCTGCAAGAAGATAAAATCCTTTTTGCAAAATCATAGACATGTATTTTCAAATCAAGTATAATGGGAACACAGAATGATCTTGGAGAGAGCTTTATCGAACTGACTGTCGTAACCGAACGCGACCAGTGTTTAAAGGCTGAACGAATGACTGACAGCCACAGCGGAGAAAAGAGTTTGTGTAAACTTTAATGTAAGGACTTAAATATTCATATGTAGCTCACATTAAGCTATCGTATGGCTTCAGAAGTAACACAGAATAATTCGCACAATCGAAAAAGAAGAAAAAAAAAATCTTGGATTTCATTCGGCTCTCTCTGACCGATACCCGATCCGAGAAAAATGGCACTATCGGAGCCGATACCCGATATGAATATCGGATCGGCGCATCCCTAGTATTCATATCCCACTGCAGTGTTCAGAATCACAGATATGGCTAGAGGTAGGGCATGATACTGTGAGCTGACAGATATGCGTTTCCTTCTCTCTCAATCTGTCAGTTTATTGAGAGTGTGTGGATTTACAGAGAGCTAAAGACATAAACTGAGCCTCCTCTCAGTATTTGCATTAATTTGTCCTGGATGCTCATGTTTGTGAAGTGCTCAGAGATGATGCTATTATCCGTAGTGTCAGGCTGCTCAGTCAGCTGTGTAATGGAGTTTGGGAAAGGGTATTTCTTCTTTTTTTCTCTCTCTTTGGGTTTGTTTGGAGCATTTGTATGATTGGAAGTATGAGTGTTTTTTTTAGTTGAGGTCTTATACATCTTACTGTATAAAAGGATATTTCATGACTTATGATGACTCTATAAATAATTCTTTAATGTTTGTCTTTGCAGCTCTCCTCTACAAGCCTATTGACCGTGTCACTCGCAGCACTCTAGTCTTGCATGTGAGTTTCTTTCGCTAAAAATGTATATGTCTATTGATTGCATGTAGTCAGGTTTAAAACTGTAAGGTCACCTATACTAAGGCAAATTCATTGGCTATTATGTTTGTACTCTATTTGTACTGTATGAGTCTTATAATTTAACCAAGTTAATCAAACTCGATAGATATTTGGCTGTGTCAATAATAATAATTTTTAAAAAACTTGATTTGTTAACTTGAAAGATTGTCTTTGCATGTTAAGTGTATTAGCTTATTATCTTTGATGGCATTTTGGCCTTGTACAGATGTTGACCTGTAATCTGTAATTAAGTGTGTTCTATGCCATAAAGAGGCGTCCCGACTATCAAATTATATAGTGTAAAGATCATCATATGCTTTAATATACCAGTATCAACATGTCAAAACTGCTTTTCTTCATGGATCTTAAGGATATTACAAATCCAGATATATATCATCAAAACTTGTAAAACCTGCATGAGAGGAACCTTTAAAAAATTCAAATATATTCAAATAGAAAACACTTATTTGAAAATTGTAGTAGTATTTTACAATATTGCTGTTTTTGATTTGATATATATTTCAAATACATTTAGCATTAGTGAGCATAAGAGACTTTTCTGAAAAACATTTAAAAAAATGTACTAACCCAAACTTTTAACTGTAGTGTAGGTTTATCTTATTTGTGACCCTCGACCACAAAACCAGTCTTAAGTGTCAATTTGTATATGCTGAATAAAACGATTTCCATTGATGTATGGTTTGTTAGGATGGGACAATATTTGGCCGAAATACAACTATTTGAATATATAGAATCTGAGGGTGCAAAAAAATCTAAATATTGAGAAAATCGCCTTTAAAGTTGTCCAAATAAAGTCCTTAGTAATGCATATTACTAATCAAAAATTAAGTTTTGATATATTTACTGTAGGAACTTTACAAAATATCTTCATGGAACATGATCTTTACTTAATATCCTAATGATTTTTGGTATAAAAGAAAAATCTATAATTTTGACCCATACAATGTATTTTTGGCTATTGCTACAAATATACCCCAGCGACTTAAGACTGGTTTTGTGCTCCAGGGTCACATATATTGTAATATTTGGATTGTTACTTAAAGAATAAACATACTGTAAATCTCAGATATGTTATCTATTTGTTTTATTTATTTATTTATTTTTTTTTCAGGACTTGTTGAAACACACTCCTAAGGATCATCCAGACTTCCCTCTGCTTCAGGATGCTCTGAGAATATCCCAGAACTTCCTGTCCAGCATCAATGAAGAGATCGACCCACGCAGGACTGCCGTGACCACACCGAAGGGAGAGGTGTGTGACTCAGTGTGTGTCTCTACCGACAGAGAAAAAGCATGCAATATACTGTATTTTACATAAACCGTTCTCTATTGTATATGCAAAATTATAGAACGAGGCATTTGTAAGGCAGGTGAGGTGCCAGTGCCTTTATAAGAGTGTTTTCACACCTACTTTATTAATAGCTTTTAAATTTGGCACCTGGTATGTGTACTTAGTTTCAGTTTGAGGCATTTATGTTGCAATCGTTCCCATTGCACTAGTTGCACTTGTACCTACAGCAAAACCATCAGTCCAAGACCACCTCAGTTGAGTCTCAATTTATTAAAAGAATCAAATTTTCTTTTGTATTACCTGACTATTAATCAATTAACAGATTAATCAGTTATGAGTTGCAATCATTCAGGGGTGCGTTTTGTGCTTTATCAATGGCTTTTTTTTTTTTTTGTTTTTCAAAAAATGAATTCGAATACCACTGTGTGATGTAATTCAAAAACCTGAAACAGAAGATGCTACCCTCTCCTCATTCCCTGCATTGTTGGGCATTTTTTCAGCATGACATTGACTATATACAGTACATTCTCCCGAGGTGAAAGTCCTTCAGTGGACAAGTATTTCACCCAAACTTATCACTCTTGGGCACCTTTGGGGGATCTGTAGAGATGCGTTTAGCAGCACTCTCTATTTAAGACCAGGGCATTTAAGGAGGTTATCCTCCAGGAGTTAAACAGGACAGATGTGACAATTGTTTGTGCCAAGAATGGTCAGAGCAGTATATTAAAAATTATGGAGGACACACCAAGTACTAGAATTATATATTTGTTGAATTAAATTAAGTTACTTATTTTACAGATATAAATGACATATTTCTGTTTTTATTAAGTATATGTTTATTACCTTTCAATTTTGCCATCGTTTAATTGTATTAGTGATCGTAAAGAAAATATATCTTTTGTATTTGTTCAGAGGGGGTATAGTCATTTATGCTGTGCATTGTATATATTTATGGGGAAAAAAGATATAGATTGAATTGCATGTTAGCTTGCTTTTTGCTGAAGAGAGTAATCTGTTTAAGTCCACATGTCATACTAACAGGAAACTATTCATATAACCACAGTTGGAGCGCTGTAGTTGTAGCCACACAGCTTTGTAATGCTATTAGCTAATGTTCATTGGAACTATATTGTTAGCAATGGAACTTGTGATCATTGACCAATGATGCTTGTAGGAAATGCATCTCTAAAAAAAAAAAAGAAGACAGTTTGCTTACATGACTTTTATTATTAACTTTTGGTCCACTTTGGAATGTTTTGGAGCCAAGAAGGGCTGGCACAATATCAGATTTTTTTGGCCATTGAATCAAACTCAACATGCAAGTGTAAGGAGGCAGATAGAGCATTTGTAAGCATTGTAAGCCACCTGCTTTGAGTGTTAGCCACATTATTGGCACTGCATTATTTACGATATTATACAGTGTATGTAGTATTAACATTATCACCAATAACAGTATATTGCCACACCCATAACTGTAATAATTTACTTAACAAACTACAGGTCTGAAAATGTTTATTTTCAACCTTACATTCTTGAAATTCTATTTTGTTGATCATTTATGTTTGTTTTCTATCATGAGCTCCCAACCTCTATATATGACTGCATAGCTCATCATCCACATGGGAGTATGAGTGGATCAACTGTATTTATGTATTAACATAATCTCACTCTTCTTCATCACACTTATTTAAAATAAATATTTGATGTTTGAGTGTCAACACTTTTTATGATCAAGCTGTACAGTGTCAGTGATGAATTGTGTAACTGCAGGCAGGTCCATGACCTCTGTCATCCCTCGGTTTTCCAAAAGCGCACGTGTTCTGTGTGCTTCTGCTCTGATGAGTCCACGGGAAGTAACGGTGGGTGTTTCGTGTCTCTGGCAGGTTCGTCAGCTGGTGAAGGATGGCTTCCTGGTGGAGGTATCGGAGGGGACGCGTAAACTCCGTCATGTCTTCCTCTTCACAGACCTTCTGCTCTGTGCCAAGATGAAAAAGACCGCAGTTGGGTATGAACATGGACACTCACACACAAACTCACTTTCTCTCTCATTTTATGTTATACCCACTCATGCATACCGCAATCTACTGGTTTGGTGCCAGTAGATGAAGTGTTTTGATTTACAAAGGTGCGACCTCATTTGTCACTCTGTTGTTGTCGTGGTTACAATGCCAAAGAAATCCGTAATATTGATTGATAGCTGCTGTTATCCTGATGCAGCTCTGTGTTTCCGCAACTAAAGCTTTCCCAGAAGAATAACACACATAATGTGTATACTAAACACCAGTCTTCTTTAAACACCGTCTTAATTTACTATGTGTATAGTCTACTCTGGGACATTCAATTCTGGATTTTATTCTCACCACTGACAGAGACTGTAAAGTTTTCAGCATCTTAATCAGACCGAATTAGGCAGAAGATGATTTTAATTGGTTGTTATGCATGATGATGAGCAGATTATATTTTGCTGCAAAGCCATGCTGGGTATCATAATCATTTCATAATAAGAGCGCATTATCAAGCATTTCGACTGTGGAAACACATTTTGATCCCTGAAGTGTGCGTGCGAGTGTGTGTGTACTCTTCATTTCATAATAGAAAGTGCTTAGATTAATTAGTTACATCAGTCTCCACGTAGTCATTTCCCGTCAGGACAGGAAGAGAAAGATATCACGAGGCATGCGTTTTTGTGTATGTGAGCAGGAGCAAATTATACACTTAATGCACTAAAATGATATACTTAATATATAAATATACTATGGTTGTCAATTTAAAATATGCTCCTATTTAACATTTAAACATTTCTCTTTGTATTTTCCCAGGAGACCTCACATATGAATGGTACGGTCCGCTCTGGCTGATCTGAGCTTCCAGACTCTGGATGACTCGGAATTCGCTCCTCACGCCTACGCTCCCTGAGCAAGATTGAGGAGATGAAGATCAAGATCCCTCCATCAAAAGTGAGATACCATAAAGAGAAGGTACAGTTTCTCTTACATACTTATATCGATTAAAATAATCACATACTATATATATATAGATATATATATATAATATATATATATGTATATAATATCTATAAATATATACATACATACATACAGATATACACAAATTTATTATTTTAAATCATACTGTTCTTTTTAACTTTTTATTATTTATCAAAGAACCTGTAAAAAGTAGCACCATCCCAAAAATATGAAGCAGCACAGCGGTTCCCAACACTGATCTAAATCGGCATATTAGAGTGATTTTCTGAAGGATCATGTACACTAAAACTGAGTAATGCTGCTAATCCTTCACTTGCTCCAGGAATACCTTATATTTAAAGTATATAATAGAAAACTCTTATTTTAAATTGCATAAGTTTCACAAAATTTAAATTTTTTTCTGTATTTTTGATCAAATAGATGCAGCCTTGATGACCATAGGAAAAACATTTTAAAAACATTACAAATATTACTGATATTCAGATGGAAAAGCCTCTTAAGTGCCGTGTGAAATGTTCTTCTAAAATGCGCATTTTTCTCAGGCTCCTGTTTATGTTCAGTTATTTCACTTTAATGACAATGAAAATAACCCATTCATTGCAATTAAAGTGAAATAAGTAATGATTTTGGTATGTTTATGTTTGCACAAAATGTTTTTATTTTTCCTCGCAGCGATGCCATGAAATAACCGTTCTTGGTGTCCTAACGAACCTTTCAGACAACAGTGCTTAAAAGAACCATTTTTCTTAGTTTAAAGAAATAGTCATAGTCTACAAAGAACTATGAGGTTCTTCACTTAATTATCAGTCTTTTTCAATCTCAAGTCATGCCAGACTCGGAAGCATTGCTTTGTAGGCCTCTGTTTGGAATTAGGGAGAAAGTGGATTTTGTGGTTTGTTTACTGATGTTTAGCATTGCTGAAGCAGGTCACAGTTTACATTTAGACAGATCTTAGACCGCCCGCTTCCATTGTTGCTAACAATTGCCGAGGTCAGCACAGGACAGCGAGGCAGTGCCTCACACGCAGAGGAAAGGTGACACCCCAACTCTCAGCTTCGGTAACGTGTAACTGTGTGAGCGGGTTTGTTTATGCTAGCTGACAATGAGAGAATCAAACGAGTTCCCCTCTGAGAGCACTCGCTCCTGGGATTGTCAGGGTGTCTCTTCTGGGAGCGATTACTGCACCACAGTCATGTAGCCCATTCCATTGTGTCACGATATAATATAACAATGACACACACACTAACGGACTGAGCAGTGGGGCTCTGGAGTCTTTAATTAGCTGTGGAGGCCTGATAACATCATTTCCAGTAAAGCTCATACACACAGTGAGAGGAGGACAGCGTCGGCCCTAATGGAAACTCTCACAGACACACAAACATAAAGACAATTTCCTTTGAATTGACTTCACAAACAAACATTTTGTACTGTTTCAAAATCATGGTTTTCACAAAAATATTAGGTAGAACCACTGTTTTCAGCATCGATAATAATAAGCAATGTTTCTTCATCATCAAATCAGCGTATTAATGATTTAGGGTATCATGAACACGAAGTTTGATGCTGAAAATTCAGCGATGACATCACACAAAAAATTACATTTTAAAATAATAAAATTAGAACATTTTATTATAATTTAAATTTTTTCACATTTGTTAAATACAATATTTGTACTTTTGCAATTTTTTTAATATCAAATATATGCAACCTTGGTATGCTTAAGTTATTTCTTTTTTTATATATATATTCATATCTATTATCCACACACACCACCACACACACACACACACATAATATATTATTAATAGAATATATAACACAGACCACACCACACACACATATATACAGTGGGTACGGAAAGTATTCACACCCCCTTAAATTTTTCATTCTTTGTTATATTGCAGCCATTTGCTAAATTCATTTAAGTTAATTTTTTTCCCTCATAAATGTACACACAGCACCCCCATATTGACAGAAAAACACAGAATTGTTGACATTTTTGCAATTTTATTAAAAAAGAAAAACTGAAATGTTGGTCCTAAGTATTCAGACCCTTTGATCAGTATTTAGTAGAAGAACCCTTTTGATCTAATACAGCCATGAAACCTTTTGGGAAAGATGCAACAAGTTTTCACACCTTGATTTGGGGATCCTCTACCATTCCTCCTTACAGATCCTCTCCAGTTCTGTCAGGTTAAATGGTAAACGTTGGTGGACAGCCATTATTAGGTCTCTCAAGAGATGCTCAATTGGGTTCAAGTCAGGACTCTGGCTGGGCCATTCAAGAACAATCACATAGTTGTTGTGAAGCCACTCCTTCGTTATTTTAGCTGTGTGCTGAGGTTCTTGTCTTGTTAAAGTAAACCTTGGCCCAGCCCTGAGGCCCTGAGCACTCTGGCGACAGGTTTTTCTCCAGGATATCCTGTACTGGCCCGCATTCCATCTTTCCCTCGATGTGCAACCAGTCGTCCGGTCCCTGCCCTGAAAAACAACCCCACACAGATGCTGCCCCCACCATGCTTCCTGTATTGTGCAGGTGATGAGCAGTGCCTGGTTTCTCCACACATACCGCTTAGAATTAAGGCCAAAAAGTTCTATCTTGGTCTCATCAGACCAGAGAATCTTATTTCTCACCATCTTGGAGTCCTTCAGGTGTTTTTTAGCAAACTCCATGCTTTCATGTGTCTTGCACTGAGGAGAGGCTTCCGTCGGGCCACTCTGCCATAAAGCCCCGACTGGTGGAGGGCTGCAGTGTTGGTTGACTTTCTACAACTTTCTCCCTATCATCTCCCTATGCATCTCTGGAGCTCAGCCACAGTGATATTTGGGTTCATCTTTACCTCTCTCACCAAGGCTCTTCTCCCCCGATAGCTCAGTTTGGCCGGACGGCTAGCTCTAGGAAGGGTTCTGGTCGTCCAAACGTCTTCCATTTAAGGATTATGGAGGCCACTGTGCTCTTAGGAACCTTAAGTGCAGCAGAATTTTTGTAACCTTGGCCAGATCTGTGCCTTGCCACAATTCTGTCTCTGAGCTCTTCAGGCAGTTCCTTTGACCTCATGATTCTCATTTGCTCTGACATGCACTGTGAGCTGTAAGGTCTTATATAGCCAGGTGTGTGGCTTTCCTAATCAAGTCCATCAGTATAATCAAACACAGCTGGACTAAAATGAAGGTGTAGAACCATCTCAAGGATTATCAGAAGAAATGGACAGCACCTGAGTTAGATATATGAGTGTCACAGCAAAAGGTCTGAATACTTAAGACCCATGTGATATTTCAGTTTTTTCTTTTTAATAAATCTGCAAAAATTTCAAAAATTCTGTGTTTTTCTGTCAAAATGGAGTGCTGTGTGTACATTAATGAAGAAAAAAAATTAACTTAAATGATTTTAGCAAATGTTTGCAATATAACAAAGAGTGAAAAATGTTCTGAATACTTTCCGTACCCACTGTAATATCTATATAGATACACACACACACACACACACACACACACACACTACACACAACCACCACACACACATAGATATAATATATATATATATATATATATTAGATAACACCACACACATATATATGTATATATAGAAACCCATACACACACACATATATATATATATATATATATATATATATTTTACACACACACACACACATATATATGTGTATATACAGTATATATATATACAGTATATACATACACACACACACACACAAAACACACACACATACAGTAGGGCAAATAGATTTGATACACTGCTGATTTTTCAAGTTTTCCCACTTACAAAGAATGGAGAAATCTGTAATTTTCATCGTAGGTACACCTCAACTGTAAAAAACTCCAGAAAATCACATTGTATGATTTTTAAATAGTTAATTTCCATTTTATTGCATGAAATAACTATTTGATCACCTACCAACCAGCAAGAATTCTAGCTCTCACAGACCTGTTAGTTTGTTTTTAAGAAGCCCTCCTATCCTCCACTCATTACCTGTATTAATTGCACCTGTTTGAACTTGTTACCTGTTTAAAAGACACCGGTCCACACACTCAATCAATCAATCAGACTCCAACCTCTCCGCTATGGGCAAGACCAAAGAGCTGTCTTAGGACACCAGGGACAAAATTGTAGACTTGCACAAGGCTGGGATGGGCTACAGGATAATAGGCAAACAGCTTGGTGAGAAGGCAATAATTGTTGGCGCAATTATTAGAAAATGAAAGAAATTCAAGATGACTGTCAATCTCACTCGGACTGGGGCTCCATGCAAGATCTCGCCTCGTGGAGTATCAATGATCCTGAGAAAGGTGAGGGATCAGCCTAGAACTACACGGGAGGACCTGGTCAATGACCTGAAGAGAGCTGGGACCACAGTCTCAACGGTTACCATTAGTAACACACTACACCGTCATGGATTGAAATCCTGCAGTGTGGGCAAGGTCCCCCTGCTCAAGCCCGCACATGTCCAGGCCCAGTCTGAAGTTTGCCAAAGACCATCTGGATGATCCAGAGGAGGCATGGGAGAAGGTCGTGTGGTCAGAGGAGACCAAAATAGAAGTTTTTTGGTATAAACTCCACTCGACGTGTTTGGAGGAAGAAGAATAATGAGTATAATCCCAAGAACACCATTCCAACCGTGAAGCATGGGGGTGGAAACATCATGCGTTGGGCTTGTTTTTCTGCAAAGGGACCAGGACGACTCATCCGTGTTATTGAGGGGAGATTGATGGGTGGGCCATAGAGTGGTAGATTTTGGGCAACACCTCCTTCCCTCAGTAAGATCTTGAAGGGTCGTGGCTGGTCTTCCAGCATGACAGTGATCCCAAACACACTGCCCGGGCAAAGAAGGAGTGGCTTCGTTAGAAGCATTTCAAGGTCCTGGAGTGGTCTAGCCAGTTTCCAGATCTCAACCCCATAGAAAATCTATGGAGGGAGCTGAAACTCCATGTTGCCGAGCGACAGCCCCAAAACCTGAAAGATGTGGAGAACACCTGTATGGAGGAGTGGGCCAGAATCCCTGCTGCAGTGTGTGCAAACTTGGTCAAGAACTACAGGAAGCGTCTGAACTCTGTAATTGTAAACAAAGGTTTCTTTACCAAATATTAAGTTCTATTTTTCTGTTGTATCAAATACTTATTTCATGCAATGAAATGGAAATTAATTATTAAAAAATCATACTATGTTATTTTCTGGATTTTTTTTTTTTTTGATTCTGTCTCTCACAATTGAGGTGTACCTACGATGAAAATTACAGATCCCTCCATTCTTTGTAAGTGGGTAAACTTGAAAAATCGGCAGTGTATCAATACTTATTTGCCCCACTGTATATACACACACACACATACACACACACCAACACACACACACACACACACACACACACACCCACACCCCCACACATCACACACACACACACCACCACCACACACATATGTGTGTTTCCCCTTCCCAGCCCATGGTCCGACGAAGTAACTTCAACGGATTTCCCCCTCTCAGGGAGTAGGTAGCAATGAACACTGTGTAGGGATCATATCGTTCGGAACAGTTCATGCACGTAGCTCACTTCTAACTATCGCCCAGGACAGATAACTCTGGGCTCCATCATGTGTCATTCACCGGTGAGAAAACTTTAAAAGTACTACAATACCAGGAAGAAAGATCCGGTTGTTGATGCTTGTCTGCCATTTTCACTCTGTCTGCACAGCGTGTGTGAACACGCTGATGACGTATCCTGTCTGCGCGAACTGGGTGCGCAGAGGTATGCTAATGCATACGTTGACAGGCAGGTAGGAAAGCATATTAAAACGCTCGGACCGAGCATTTTGATTGAACGAACATTTCTTGATCCTACGCCTTCCACAGAATCTTATAAACATATAAATACATTTAGACCACTTAACTTGATTGCTATTGGGATGTGAAGAGACTTTCAACCAGCATAACAAAAAATGTTTCTGAAGACAATCACCTATTGCACCTTTAACTCCATTCTGAGAGTAATAAGAGAGAATGAGAAGGAAAGAGAGGGCTAATGAGAGCAGGAAGTTTCTCTGATTGAAATGCAGATTACTGATTACAGTCATGCTGGCTGCTGTGTGTGTTAGTATCTGAGAAACACAAGCTCGGGCATATTTTGCCTGTAAGCACATTTTTAAAGTACTAATATCAGATTGATTTGTGTGTGAACAGAAAGCACAGAAGGCTCAGAGTCGTAATGTGGATCGTCTCAGGAAGAAGATGAACGAGCAGGAGTCGTGTCTGCTGTTACACTCCCCCACCATCCCATTCCGCATCCACAACAAACACGGCAAGGTACCGCATCGCACAAGCATCTGATTTTCTACGCTATTCTGTGTGGGAGGCTAGTGTGATTTTTATTTGACATGATCTCTCAGATATCTTGTTCGGTTGGATGTTTCATTAAATATTTAGCAGTTAAATTACATGTTTCTGCTGTTTATAGCGTTCCAGTAGAGGGAGCTATTGTTTTTCTTGAGCTCACTTTCTCTCGTTCTCTCTCTCCAGAGCTTCCTGTTCCTGCTGTCCTCAGATTATGAGAGGTCAGAATGGAGGGAGAGCATTCAGAAACTGCAGAAGAAAGGTAAGACGTCTTGTTCTGTTACAGCATCAGTTTATTATTCATTACAATATCACATCATCAGTACAAAATGACACTATCCTTCATTCCTGATTTGGCCCCACTACCACTCCTGTACTGCTCTCCTCTAGATCCACTAGCTATGGGGTCCACTAGGGGGCCTCAGCAAACTAACAAGGGCAATATGTTTTTTTAATAACTTAAAACAAAAAAAGTTATATTAAAAATGTATATCCTAATATTATAGTAAACTCTCACTATTTATTTATTTAGATTAATTACTATTTATTTTATTTCCGTTTTAGTGTTAATTCAGTTTATTTCCAGTTAGTAATTTTGGTGATTTTTCACGTAATCTTTATATTTTATTTTTTGTTGCAGCTTTATTTTTTAAAAATGTTTTTAATAGTTTTAATTAGTGATAATAACATTGATGTGTAGAGCTCACTGTGTGTGTGTGTGTGTGTTTGGTGTTTTCGAACCTGCAGGCCTGTGTTGTGGAGTTTCAGTAGAGCTACAAGTGTTGACCGGCTCCTGCTTCAAACTCCGAACTGTCCACAACATCCCCGTCACCAGCAACAAAGATGGTAAGAGACAAACAGCTCTCTGCTCTCTGATGCAGTGCTTAGTAGCTTCAGCTATAGATGGAGGGATCAAATGCAAATACTATCTAAATATGAACTTACAGTAGAGGAGAGTAGGGTAAAATATGTTGGTGATATCAATTTTGAGTTGTTCAGATGTCCAGAAAGTTAGTTACATTTAGGAGAACCTCAGTAAAAACAGTACAGCTTATCCCTTGTTTCTTTCCCTTCTGTTTCCAGTTAAATTCCTTCAGCTCCCCATCACAATAGTTTTTATTTGTACTCACTACTACCCTAGTTTCTTTGTTCCTCAATTTCTCTTTCCATCACAGGGAAGTCCAAATAGGTTTTTCAGAAATCTAGGTTACAATCTGGTTTTACTCTACTGATAACCCGTGCCATGTAGAGGCTGCCTTTGTTTACTTCTGGGCAGAGCAGCGTTTCAGGACTTGGCTGTTTATTTTTGTGTGGACCCTGACATGTTTCAATTTGGATGACATTAAAGCCATCTGTCCATCACCTCCCACATGCAACCTCAGTCAGCAGAGCTGGAGTCGGTCACTATCAAAAGGGCAACACTCCCATAGTGCTGCTGCTGTACACATACTGCACATCTCTCCTGGTGAATTATGGGTGATTGGTGGTAGGTTCAGAAATATTATTGCATTTAGCCATTGCACCATATGCCATAACATTATTATAGTGGTTTTCCTGTGATAAAATCACTGTAACTCCCAACCTCAAGTCAAGTCAATTTTATTTGCTTAGCGCTTTCCGATACCCGCGTTCTATATAAGGACAGAAAACATCTGTAATGTTATAATAATACTTTAGAATATCACCCAAAAGTGAAAATTTACTAAAAATGTTCTCACTCAGGCCATTCAAGATGTAGATGAGTTTGTTTGTTCATTGGAACAGATTTGGAGAAATTCAGCATTACATCACGTGCTCACCAATGGATCCTCTGCAGTGAATGGGTGCCGTCAGAATAAGAGTCCAAACAGCTGATAAAAACATCACAATAATTCACCCATGATGCATGATCCATAGTCCCATGCAATTACCCTCTTGGTGAAGTGAAAAGCATGTGTTTCTAAAAATCCATCAATTTTTGTTAACTTCAAAAGAGTCCCTCTATCCTAGTATTTGCATTTCCTCCCACTGTAAACATCAATTTCTGAATCAGGAGAAAATAAAGCCGATCAAGCACTGTATACAATCGAAAACAGTCCAAACAGTCCACAGCTCTAAACACATTTGTCAGTGGATTTTAAGAGGACAACAGGTGATGGACTTTTACACTGGAGGAAATTGAGTGTGGAATCATATTTTAGATTTGTTTCTTACACACCACTGTTTGTTTCACGAGATGTTACCTGATGGATTGGAGTCATGTGGATTACTTGTGGATTATTATGATGTTTTTATCAGCTGTTCGGGCTCTCAATCTGAAGGCACCCATTCACTGCAGAGGATCCATTGCTGAGCAAGTGATGGTACTCAATTTCTCCAAATCTGTTCTGATAAACATTTTTTCAACGATATAATAATCAAGCAGTTGATATATGCTACACAATATGTATGCTGCTGAAGTGTCTTGTTGCTTTCAGTAAATAATTACATTATTTTTAATAATCGCACTAATCACACTAAAAATGTATTCATTATTTATTTTTGTTAGCATTGTTCTGACCAAACTGCAGCTTAAATTAATACATTTGTAAATAAATAACTGGATGTGAAATATTGATTTGAGAGGAGAATGCTGTACTCTAGAGAGATGTGTAGTAAACATACTATAATTGTTATGTACTGGTGCCAATATTATTTAAAATAGTTAAATATTATGTAAAATAATTAATGTAACTTGATTTGCCGAAGCACAAATCACAGTGGATTTGAAGCATAATTTGAGTTCATATATAAATATCAGTTTTTTGAGCATGTATAAAGAGTGCTGCTGGCAGGTTGTATCCGGCGCAGGGGTCTTGAGTTTGACTTGTGGTGCAAGTAGTAGGTGTGTTTACTGTATCTGTCTCTTGTAAGTGACACACATAGAAAGACCCCCTCTGATCATCCCCTGAACCTCCTGCTACGAAATTTAAGATGCCGAGAATGAGGTGAAATGAGGAGCAGCTGCTGGAGGAATGTAACCCCTGCCACATCCCCTCACATACATCCCCCATGAACCCCATATACACACTCACAAATAGCCTCTTTCCTCTGGACACCAGCAGTTTAAGCTGACAAATCAGGGCTGTAAGGAGCGTTAGTCTTCATTATGACAGAAACAGTCTGACATTGAGAGCTCTCAGATGAAGGGGAACAGTAATTAAATGATGGTCAGCTGCTGTTTTGTGCTCATCGGCGAAGTGAGAGCGTTAAGGCCCCTTCACGTGACTTACATCAGGGTTTAAGCATCAAGCGCCGCTTTGACCTCCACATGAAAAGCATTGCAAATAGTGTTGTGGAAGGGTGATGTTGCAAGAAGAAGTGGAAGTGTTTAAACATGTTGGCAATTGCTTTGATGCATCAGAAATAGAGTGGTTGAACGTGGGTTCACGAAACGTTAGTGTTTCAAGGTGCTTGTGGTGAATTTAAATTAGTTTAGGAACTGAGGAACCAACAATAATATGAAGTATGTGGCTTTCAAGATCTCTTCATCTTTTAAACCGTTCTTGCTTTGTACTCCAAGTTTGGACAAAATTCAGAATTTTAAGAACTGAATCTTTTAATTCATTAACTGAAATAGCTAAACCACATAGGAAGCTGGAATTAATTGCATTACGGTTCAGTTGCTAATTATATTTTTGGCTAAAACCTGTCAAACTTTCAAACTTCAAACAAAGTTTTGACAAACTTTGTTTTATTTTCTTAAACTTCAAATTTCAATTCACTTTAATTCAATAATTTCATTAAAAATATAAAAAATGTGAATGTCAATTCCACAACCTGCTTTCTACCTCAGTAAAGTTAGATTCAAAATCAAGAATTAACTTGGAATTTAAAATTAAATTCAAATTCAGGATTTTAAGTTTAAATTCAAGAACTGAAATTCAAATTCAACAATTGATTTGAAATGTAAAAGGCTTATAAATTCTACCCGGAATGGCACATATCCTTCTTGTACTCCTAAAAGACATCATCAAAAAGGCCAAAATGTGCATAACATGTCACTTTATTGGGCCCTATCATACACCCAACGCAATGTGTTTTTTGCTAGCTTCAGCCCAATGTAGTTATCATTTTCACATCCTGCGCCACGTTGTTTAAATAGCAAGTGCATTTGAGCCCATTTGTGTGCCCATGGGCGTGCTGGTCTGAAAACGAGGCGTGTTCAGGCACATTGTTGGCGCATTGCTATTTTGAGGCAACTGAAATGGACTGCGCCATTGACCAACTAAAGCCTGGTCTAAAGTCAATGGCGCAGTAGTTTTTTGTTATTTAAAGAGCGCGTTAGTATAGGCGGGTCCACAAAGCGTGTACACTCTGCTTATCACACACACAAGGATGCACAGCAGCACACAAACATGTCAAATATAAAAAATTTAAGGATTACAATGTAAAAAATTATAATTGTGTAGGCTACATAAATATAAAAATGCCTACATGTCATAATGGATAGTCATTGCATGTATCAGAATTAGACTACCTATTTGCTCGCGCACGAGCAGCTCCGTTTCCTCTCTGGAGACACATTCAGTCTTTGCGCTTGCAAATTCCGCTGTGTAAATGGCAAATCCACCATGGCGCGAGCACAACTGGCTCTTAAAGGGAATGGGAGATGAGACTCTGATTGGTTTATTGCACTTTATGCCCAAAACACACCCATTACTCAGTAAGAGAATAGGGACAATTTTATAGGGACACCCTTTTAGACCATGCGCCAGGCGCGCAGACCGTTTTTCCATCATTAAACTAGCAAAAGTGGATTCGGACACACACTAAGTACACCTGGGCCTTGCGCTTTAGACCATGCACTTAGATCGTAAAAATAGGGCCCATTGACTTAAATGCATTGAGCAGCATTAATCATATATATGAAAGGGCCTTAAAGGTGCTAGTTTATTCAAAGTGCTTCTGGACTGTGTGATGAGATGACATTTGATTCTTACTTTTGTCCACCAACACGCACAGGTCTGTGATTGTTTACTCTCTCACGTGTTGTTCTGATGAGGCAGTGTAGGTTCAAAGAGCTTCTCGGCTAGTTTACTTCCTGCTAAATAAATGCAGAGAAAGGGAGACTGCAACTTGAGCACTACCACCCACTGCTTCTAATATTGATACAATAAGCCACTCTGTGTGTGCGTGAGGGGGTCGGTCAAGGCCACCCTGAAGTCATGCCTGGTTCTGTGGGCCCAGAGACCCCTCACATGCAGCAGGTTCCCTCTCAGGACGAGAGCCTTTAAGTCCAGAAGAATCCTCTTGTTCTCTTGGGCTTACCGTAAATGTTGTTTTCATGAATCATGTTTTTTTTAACCCACTTCACATGATGTTAAACTTTTTCGGTGTGGTTATCTAAACTCATGGTTTTAGTTAAGGCAGCTGTAGACTTTCAGTTATGTGACACTGTTTTCATTTGCTCTGACATCTGCATTCTTTCCACCAGCACTAATTTACAGAGTTCTTCATCAGTGTTTCCAGAGCAGACCAGCCAAAATCAGGGGGCTGTGACACTTGGTTTTATCTGATCTGTATGTAATAGATTGATCAAAACTTGATCAAAACTTGACATTTATGAAGTTTTCCGATCAGCACTGACCTTTGATTCTTTTAGAGTGAATCAAATTCTTAGTCAGCCTGACTTTACTATTACTACTTTACGCTACTAATCGACTGTCTTGGAGTTTTCAGTACTGATACCAAAGCTGCTATCTGGACACTGACAAAACATTTTGGACAAATATAAATAAAATGCTTGGAACTTATTTTGTGTACAATACATTGTATAAAAAATTGGTTTATATACAGTATATATACAGATACTGTGTATATACAAACCCGATTCCAAAAAAGTTGGGACACTGTACAAATTGTGAATAAAAACAGAATGCAATGATGTGGAAGTTTGAAATTTCAATATTTTATTCAGAATACAACATAGATGACATATCAAATGTTTAAACTGAGAAAATGTATAATTTTAAGGGAAAAATCAGTTGATTTTAAATTTCATGGCATCACAACATCTCAAAGTTGAGACAAGGCCATGTTTACCACTGTTTGGCATCCCCTCTTCTTTTTATAACAGTCTGCAAACATCTGGGGATGAGGAGACAAGTGGCTCAAGTTTAGGAATAGGAATGTTGTCCCATTCTTGTCTAATACAGGCTTCTAGTTGATCAACTGTCGTAGGTCTTCTTTGTCGCATCTTCCTCTTTATGATGCGCCAAATGTTTTCTATGGGTGAAAGATCTGGACTGCAGGCTGGCCATTTCAGTACCCGGATCCTTCTACGCAGCCATGATGTTGTAATTGATGCAGTATGTGGTCTGGCATTGTCATGTTGGAAAATGCAAGGTCTTCCCTGAAAGAGACGACGTCTGGATGGGAGCATATGTTGTTATAAAACTTGAATATACCTTTCAGCATGATGGTGCCTTTCCAGATGTGTAAGCTGCCCATGCACTCATGCAACCCCATACCATCATAAATGCAGGCTTCTGAACTGAGCGCTGAAAACAACTTGGGTTGTCCTTGTCCTCTATAGTCCGGATGACACGGCGTCCCAGTTTTCCAAAAAGAACTTCACATTTTGATTCGTCTGACCACAGAACAGTTTTCAACTTTGCCACAGTCCATTTTAAATGAGCCTCGGCCCAGAGAAATCGCTTGCGCTTCTGGATCATGTTTAGATATTGCTTCTTTTTTGACTTATAGAGTTTTAGCAGGCAACGGCGAATGGCACGGTGGAATGTGTTCACCGACAATGTTTTCTGGAAGAATTCCTGACCCCATGTTGTGATTTCCATTACAGTAAAATTCCTGTATGTGATACAGTGCCGTCTAAGGGCCCGAAGATCACGGGGCATCCAGTATGGTTTTCCGGCCTAGACCCTTACGCACAGAGATTGTTCCAGATTCTCAGAATTTTTGGATGATATTATGCACTGTAGATGATGATAACTTCAAACTCTTTGCAATTTTTCTCTGAGAAACACCTTTCTGATATTGCTCCACTATTTTTCACCGCAGCATTGGGGGAATTGGTGATCCTCTGCCCATCTTGACTTCTGAGAGAAACTGCCACTCTGAGAGGCTCTTTTTATACCCAATCATTTTGCCAATTGACCTAATAAGTTGCAATTTGGTCCTCCAGCTGTTCCTTATATGTAGATTTAACTTTTCCGGCCTTTTATTGCTACCTGTCCCAACTTTTGGAATGTGTAGCTCTCATGAAATCCAACATGAGCCAATATTTGGCATGACATTTAAAAATGTCTCACTTTCAACATTTGATATGTTATCTATATTCTATTGTGATTAAAATATAAGTTTATGAGATTTGTAAATTATTCCATTCCTTTTTTACTCACAATTTGTACAGTGTCCCAACTTTTTTTGGAATTGGGTTTGTAAATTACATTGTATAATTTCGAAATTTAAAGCAAAAACAAAATGTTCCAAATAATTGAATAATATATGAATAATATATAATATACTACTACTACTAATAATAATACTGTAGCACTGTATGGGAGACTGATATACTTATGTAACAATAATAATAAGCATGATAAAAACTCACTTTAAAAAAAACTTTTTATTCTTGATTTTTACTTATTCATTATCTTATCCTCATGGCAAAATGAACTAACTAAATAAATACATATTTTTTAATTTTTTATATTCATTTCCAATGTACCCAATGAAGTGTCCAATATACATATAAACTACTAAATTTAAAAATAAAATGTAAATAAACTTCCTGTCCTCACTAACTGTCTATTTGATTGTTGGATGACTGGTAAATGATTTTAACCAATTAATTTTTATTTCAGCATGGAAGTCAGGCTCTGTTGTCTGTTTATAACCACATTCTAATCGCAGTGTCTTATTTCATGTTGTAGAAGGAAATTTGAGTAGTTTGATGAGCATCGAGTCCTGTAATGGATCTGAGCAATCCAAACACATACAATGACATTCAGATAGCCTGATGTTTATCACCAGTCCAGCACATAAATGGACCACACAAACCAGAGATATTCTGTAAGAATAGCACTGTTTACATTACAGCAGACATGCATTCACCAGCTGATGAGCACAGAGAGAGAAACAGTGGTGACTGGATACTAGTGCAGGTGTCTTCTTTCCCTCTTCCATTCGCACGCTCTTCAAAGAGCCTACTCTTGGGTGGTCTGGGCCATTTCTGCCATTTTAATTTTAGTAGTGTGTATGTGTTTTAGCAGCAAGTGGGTGACTAGACACTTGCATATGTGTCCTTTATCTGTTATCTGTCACTAATAGGCAGGAAAATGGAGGATTGTGGGTAGATTAAAGATGGAGATGCTGAAAGATGACTAAAGGAAGGACTTGGACACTTCATAAATTCATCCCCCTCTCACACATACACACAATTACTGAGTGTTTCTTGTCTCTTCCAGATGATGAATCTTCTGGTCTGTGAGGCGCCTGCTGGATCGTCCATAAAGCCACGGGCTTCAAAGAATCTGCCAGTAAGTTAAAGTGTCTTGTCTTTCACTTTCTTTATAGAATATAAAAAATATAGAAAACACATTTATCCAGCATAATAAAGGATAATGGAAACAATTCATTTGTATAAATCAGCATTTCTCAAAATGTGGTCTGTGGCCCACTAAGTATTGCAGGGGAGCTGCAGCCCACACTTTGGGAAATGCTGATCTATACAGATGTATTGTTTTATTATGCCGAGCACAAGTAATTGACCTCATATGTTGGGGAGAAAGGAAGAAAGAGGAAGGCTGTTACTGAAAAAACCTTAGATGAACTCTCCATCAGTTAGCTGCAGACACTATTGCATATTACTGTAGCAAATGTGCTTATAGAGTAAGTTACTGTGATTGTTTAGGTGAGCGATTAGATGAACAAACCAACATGAATGAAGTCACAAACCTCCCTACAGACTTTTTTGAATATAATATGTATGCCCTTCACTGATGCAGATTTCTAAATGACTAATGGGTACAACATTGCCCAAAATGATCCGTATACAACAGAACATACTAGAGGAAGTACCATTCCACATTTCAATAGAATGCAATTCGGTCCTGGAAGTAAATTAATGTGAAAAATATTTCCGAAACCAAGGCTGCTGAAAATTGGGCAGGCACTGATACACTCTTAAGCGCTTGACCTTTATTTATTTATTTATTTATTTATTTCAGGTTTATTTGACAGGGACAATGTGCATCAACAATACATAAATGCACAATGTGCCAGAATTAGCCAGAAGGCTATTTTGCATCTGCATCTTTAATTTCTGGAGTGATGAATGTGTGTGAATATATACTGTATACAGTGGTGTGAAAAGTGTTGGCCCCCTTCCTGATTTCTTATTTTTTTGCATGTTTGTCACACTTTAATGTTTCAAATCAACAAACTAATTTAAATATTAGTAAAAGATAAACAAGTGAACACAACATGCAGTTTTTAAATGAAGGTTTTTATTATTAAGGGAAAACAAAATCCAAAACAACATGGCCCTGTGTGAAAAAGTGTTTGCCCCCTAAACCTAATAACTGGTTGGGCCACCCTTAGCAGCAACAACTGCAATCAAGCGTTACGATAACTTGCAATGAGTCTGTTACAGCGCTGTGGAGGAATTTTGGTCCACTCATCTATGCAGAATTGTTGTAATTCAGCCACATTGGAGGGTTTTTCGAGCATGAACCGCCTTTTTAAGGTCATGACACAAGAAATGTTCAATAGGATTCAGGTCAGGACTTGACTAGGCCACTCCAATATTTCATTGTTTGTTCTTCAGCCTCAGAGGGTGGACTTTGACTGGGTGGGTTGTGTCCTGCTGCAGAACCCAAGTTCGTTTCAGCTTGAGGTCACGAACAGATGGCCTGACATTCTCCTTCAGGATTTTTTGGTGAACAGCAGTATTCATGGTTCCATTTATCACAGCAATTTTTCCAGGTCCTGAAGCAGCAAAACAGCACCAGACCATCACACTACCACCACCATATTTTACTGTTGGTATGATGTTCTTTTTCTGAAATGCAGTGTTACTTTTACGCCAGATGTAATGGGACACACACAACTTCCAAAAAGTTCAACTTTTGTCTCAACAGTCCACATAATATTTGCCCAAAAGTCTTGGGGATAATCAGACGAGCCTTTGTATTTTTGCTCAGCAGCGGTTTTCGTCTTGGAAATCTGCCATGCAGACCATTTTTGCCCAGTCTCTTTCTTATCGTTGGATCATGAACACTGATCTTAATTGAGGCAAGTGAGGCTTGCAGTTCTTTGGATGTTGTTGTGGGGGTTTTTTTTACCTCTTGGATGAGTCGTCGCTGTGCGCTTGGGGTAATTTTGGTCGGCCGGCCACTCCTGGGAATGTTCTCCACTGTTCCATGTTTTTGCCATGTGTGAATAATGGCTCTCACTGTGGTTCGCTGGAATCCCAAAGCTTTAGAAAAGGCTTTATAACCTTTTCAAGACTGATAGATCTCAATTACTTTCTATCTCATTTGTTTCTAAATTTCTTTGGATCTCGGCATGATGTATAGCTTTTGAGGATCTTTTGGTCTACTTCAAAAAAAAGAGTGACGTGACATGTGGCCAAGTATACTCGGAATTAGTGCTCTGCATTTAAACCATCCAAAGTGCACACACACAGCAGTGAACACACAAACCGTGAACACACACCCGGAGCAATGGACAGCCATTTTTTGCTGCGGCACCCGGGGAGAAGTTGGGGGTTCGGTTCTTGCTCAAGAGTCTCACCTCAGTCGTGGTATTGAAGGGGGAGAGAGCGCTGTACATTCACTCCCCCCACCTACAATCCCTGCCGGTATGAGGCTCGAACTCACAACTTTTGGGTTATGAGTCCGACTCTCTAACCATTAGGGCATGACTTCCCCCCACTCCCTTCACTTTGTTAGGCAGGTCCTATTTAAGAGATTTCTTGATTGCGAACAGGTGTGGCAGTAATCAGGCCTGGGTGTGGCTCGAGAAATTGAACTCAGGTGTGATAAACCACAGTTTTAACAGGGGGGCAAACACTTCTTCACACAGGGCCATGAAGTTTTGGATTTTGTTTTCCCTTAATAATAAAAAACCTTCATTTAAAAACTGCATCTTGTGTTTACTTGGTGATCTTGACGGGGGGGGCTAATATTAAAATTTGTTTGATCTGAATATTTTAAGTGTGACAAACATGCAAAAAAAAATAAGAAATCAGGAAGGGGGCCATCACTTTTTCACACCACTGTATATACTGTGCAAGGTATTTTATTCAGAACATAGCATTTTCTTTCTACGTGTTTCCTGTTTTACACAGAAATACATTTCATTATGTTAACAGTGTCATGTTGCCTTTAAATCAAGCTGACAAAAGCCTCTGCAAAGGATGAAAAAAGTGCACTGTGGGAGTTGCACAACATTCATTCACATAGAAACTCCTGTTACATAAGTTCCTTTTTAGTATAGATGAAAGTGGCAGAGATGAATCTGTATCTGAAAATTGTCTCCCATGGCTCCATCACACAGGACAAAATATGAAATGTATTTAGTGTAAAAAAAAAAAATGTAACAAGAGTAGGTCAGCAGTACTGTGGTCACCATGGCTGCCGGGTCATAACTGTATAATTTGTAAGAGCTTGTCCTGTGGGGGCTTCACTTATGAATATTTGCATATATATTTACACATTATGTCTCTTTGCTTTATGAGGTCAGGGCTTGAATGAAATACCCAAATCAAGTTTATGTACAGTATGCTAATATGAATTTGCATAACGGATGCATGTGGCCAGCAGACTCTGTAGATCAGCTCAACTCTGATAACAATGCCCTAATAAATCGCACAATATTGTTCCTCAAGAATGATTCAAAAGAGCCATTGTGTAAGACTGCTTTGTGTTTTTTTTTTTTTTTGAATGCTTGTTTTCTTGGTTCATTCTTTGTGTTTGGCTCGTCTGAAGTCAGTTGTCATGGAGTTTGTGGTGGTGGTCTTCTTGAATGTGACCGTGAGAGCAAACATGTGTTGTGCATATGGATATGCAGGTGTTTGAATATCTTTTTATATTGGGATGTACTTGCTCCATCCCAGCCGCTGATTGAATCCTCCTTTCCAAGTCGATAAAGGCCTGAACCTCTGACAGGAAATGCATCAAATCCTCGCTTCTGGGCAATTAATGAAAAAGGGGCCGTTGCATTGGCTCTGATAAATAAGGTTTGCGGGAGAAAACTACTGACCCCGAATACTAACACAAACCTTTGACACAGCAGTAACTGATTTCTTTACATTTACTGCTAGTTTTACACCTATAATCCTTTGACTTCAAGAGTCCAGCTTACCACGGGCATATGGCGGTTCATAACGCAGAGAAAGCAGCAGATTCCTTCAAGTAGCACAACTGTTTGATAATAATAAGAAAAATTGTTTCTTGAGCAGCAAATCAGCATATTAGATTGATTTCTGAATTATTTCTGAACGTATGATACTGAAGGCTACTAATCGGATGCAAAAAAAATTCAGCTTTGCATCACAGTACAAATTTACATTTTAAAATATATAAAATAGAAAGGAGTTATTTTAATGGTAGGATATCCAAAAATTATTACCCAGATTTTATTGCAGTATTTTTGAATAAATGTAGCCTTGGTGAGCATAAGAGACTTTTTTTTCTTTTTTTTTTAAACATCATATAAAAATATCCAAACTTTTGCACATAATAATCACAGTAAACATAAATGTAAATATAACAGTATAGTACTGTCCCTGCATATTCCTGTATGAATATTCTTCACCTGTAAAAGATACTCATCTGCACGTCTACAGTTTATGTGTGTGAATGGACTGGTTGCCATATGGCTCTCATCACCATCTCATTTCATTTGGGAACGTCAGCCCGAGGATACGGTTCCTCCCCCAGATGACGAGACTTCCCATCCGCCATTGTGTGGGGCAACCATAAACATTTGGTCAAATTTAAAACTCCAAACAATTACACTCTTTGTATAATACAGAGCCATCAGTGGTTATTGTCTTTCTACATATGCACCAAAGTGCCAAACCTCTTAGTTTTATGTCTTTGAGATTATTTATTCATCATTTTTTATATAATGGCTTCTCAATAACAACCTCTGAGTTTTTTTACTACACAAACCTCTCATGTCAAGTCAAAAGCATGGCTGAAGTAATGACGGTGCACTATATCAGTCTTTAAGAGCCCACTAAAGGTCTTCTTGTGCATCTGAACCCTTTTAAAAACACATTCCATGGAAGCACTACTCTCACTGAGGGTCGATTTTCACTCAGTGGTCACCATCTGCTAACCAGAGCACCTTTCCTCACCGTCCTAGTCCACTCTCTGTCCTGATTCATGCAGGATGTTTTTATAAATACATTTCCTGTTCTCTGAAGAATTAGGTTTCTGTGCCTGGTGCTGCTAAAATCTAAAGCCTCCTCTGACCGCGTAGAGAGATATAGCTGCCCTTATTTCATGTTTTTAGTATTGAGAGCAAGGAAATGGGTCTGACTGAGATGTTTGAAGTACAGCTCTGCTGAATGGGACAGGATGGGTTTGGGTAAAGGTCTTTTCATTTAAGACATCATTCATTATTTAAGAATGGATTTTTTTCTTTAGCACATGCTAAATGAAGAATTTATGCTTTATATTTATTCTGGTTTACATTTGTGCTGCCCCAAACAGCGGTAGCTGAATATTGTTTATTTTTTTGAGTTTTAGTGTATTTTCATCAGTTATAAATGCATACAAACTAAAAAGTATGGTCAGCAATTATAATTAAAGAGAAAGTTCAGCCAAAATGAAAATGTATCATCCTTTATTCACCCAGAATGTATTTTTTATTTCTTTATTTCTTTTTTTATTTCTTTTTTTAAAACACAGATAGTTTGAAGAATGTTGGTAATTAAACAGTTTGGCTCCCATTGAATTCCATTGTATGAACCAAAACAACACGGAGATATTTCTCAAAATGTATTTTTATGTTCCACAAAACAAAGTCACACAGATTAGAGATATGAGGGTGAGTAACTTATGGTTTTTTTTTTTGGTGAGTAGTTTATTCATGATTTGGACAAAGAAGTGCAGAAAGGGGAGTTCACCCAAAAATGAAAAGTGTGTCATTATTTACTCACCCTCGTGTTGTTCCAAACCTGTAAGACCTTTGTTCATTTTTGGAACACAAATGAAGGTATTTTTGATGAAATCCGAGAGCTTTCAGATCCTGCATAGACAGCAATTACGGTTGAACCACTGATGTCACATGGACTATTTAAACAGTTTCCTTGCTACCTTTCTGGGCCTTGAACGTGTGAGTTGCATTGCTTGTCAGAAAGCTCTCGGATTTCATCAGAAATGTCTTAATTTGTGTTCTGAAGATAAACAGAGGTATACAAGTTTGAAACGACATGAGGGGAGTAATTAATGACAGAATTTAAATTTTTGGCTGAACTAACCCTTTAACTGTACTGAATGTGCGCTTGTACTGTGTACTTTAATTCTTAAAAGTATATTTAAAAAAAATATATATATACTGTACCCACAGATAATATAATAATAATAATGAAAGGAAAGGCCACTTACTGAAAGTATATTTTAAGAGAGTACATTTTAAATCATTGTTTTGATCATATTTTTGGCGTTTTATTTTATATTTAAAGTTATTATGTTTAAAAAGTGTACTTCTTTTTCACAAGGGCCAGGTTGCTTCCACCACGAGTTTTTTAACTGAATTGCCCCCAAATCGAAACGCTGGCCTCAGAGAAAGCCCTGAAATTCCCACTGGTGACATTGTGGTGTTATCTCATTAATATGATCATTTTGGCATGAGCAGAAGACGTGTGTGCTGACACAGCTGGTGTGTATGTGTGCAAATACAGCTTCATTATAAAGCAACCCACCCCACATTTATTAACATACACATTACAGACCACACTATCAATTACCAGTGGCTTGATTGACTGCACACTCGTGTTAAAGCCACGCTCACAAGCCCCACGGTGTGTTTTGAAGCTGACCGCTCTTGTGTGACACCACCTCCATACTAATTGAACATCACCTCATTTCTCTCCTGTCTCAACAATACACCCCACACATTGCAGAGGTCAGAGGTCATGGCGTGCTGTAATCCATCAAACTGTCAGTTGGTCACACAAACTATAGCAATGTGATAAAGTTAATTTGCTATTAGAGAAGTGTGTGAGCACGTGAGGCATGTTGCTGTAAGACACATTGACAGATAGATAAGACAAATGCCCTGTTCCTGTGTGTGTGTGAGTGTTGCGATATGTGTGCGGTCATGACATCACTGGATGTGTTGCTGTGTATGAACACACATTGATGTATTTGAAAACGGATGGAAGACCAGCAGGGTGTAAAAATCATTTAAGGTTTTAAATGCTGACACCATGTCTACACAGTGAACCATGAAGTGTTAGAGCTAAACTTATATGCCTTGATTAATTAACACAAAGAAATTAATCATACTGAGGCTACAATTTTCTTTAACTGCACTAAAACACATTTATTAGAGCAATAAACCCTGAGAGGCTTTACATTACAATGATTGGTTTGGAGTGTTTTTCATATTTTTAATTCCTAAAACCCCTTAACAGTGGCAAAATCTGTAGTGCATGGATTTGTATGGCTTACTGCATTTAGCCGCAGCAACTTACTGTAATAAAAGGTACAGTGCCATTCAAAATGTTGTTTGTTTGTCAAAAGACAATAAAATAATAATATTGTGAATATATTAAAAATTTAAATAGCTGTTTTCCATTTAAAAATAGTAAATATGTTTTTTGTCCCCTGTGATAACAAAGCTTTAATTTCAGCATCATTACTCCAGTCCTTCAGAAATCATATTAATATGCTGATTCGGTGCTCAAGAAACATTTCTTATTATCAATGTTGAAAAGGTTTTTATGAAAACATCATAAAAACATATTTTTTCAGGATTATTGGATGAAAGTTCAAAAAACAGCATTAATTTGAAATAGTGATCTTTTGCAATGATTTAAATGTCTTTACTGTCTCTTTTGATCAATTTAATGCATTCTTCCTGAATAAAACTGTTATTTAAAAAATTCTGACCCCAAATTTAGAACGATGGTAGGTTAATTACTTACATTTTTTTTTACGTAGCAGTAGGGATATTAATATAAAATATAAATTAAATTAAAATAATATAACATTATCTATTACCAATTATCAATGTCAATTTCTGATTTTAAAAATAAAAATAAATAAATAAAATGGAATAGAATAAATAATTCTGCTTCCAAGTAATATAGATCTGTTGGTTGTTTATTGGTATCAAACATCAAAGCAACTTAGCACATTGATATGGAATTCAACTTTTATGTTTTTGAAGGTGTGTGTATGTAACAGCTTCCGAATGAGCTTTTTTATAAATGTATTTTTTTCTTTTTCTCATGAGGTGGTTATTGTGTGTTCTCTGTAGATCTGTACTGTACGCTGGAGGTGGACTCTTTTGGTTACTTTGTCAGTAAGGCCAAAACGCGTGTGTTCAGAGACACAACAGAACCACAGTGGAATGAGGTCAGCTTTTAAAAAGTGCATCATTATAATAAAGAAAAGTCACCTGACAAATCACCATCATGCATCTGTCATTAATTCTTTTGTCCTCCTATAGGAGTTCGAAATAGAGCTGGAGGGCTCTCAGTGTCTGCGGATCCTGTGCTACGAAAAGTGTTACGACAAATCAAAGCTCAATAAGGACGATAATGAGATTGTGGACAAGATCATGGGAAAGGGACAAGTACAGGTAGGACAAAGAGACAAGCACATTGCTAAACCACGATACGTACGCAAACAGCAAACACTCCGGTCTGTGACTAAACTGGTTTAGAGCACAAAAGGTCAGACTTAATTTGTAGTGGTTTCCTGATGAAAGTCATTTTATTGTTGTCTGGTTTGAGCGTGTGCTCTGCAGATGGTGTGTTGTGGTGCTGTATTTTTGACATGGGCAGCTTTACTTCCTGAGAACCCGTGGTTTATATTTCTTTCACTTCACATGCGTGGGAAATGCCCCAGTTAAACTGAAGTTAGAGTGTGTGTGTTGAGATCAGTGTGTTTGCGGTATGTAGCTGATGTTAGAAACAGTTATCGGGACTTGCATCAACACAAAAAAATTCCCTTTCAGGAAGAATTTTTGTAAAGACTCACCCCCCCTTTTTTAAACTGTAATAAATCTTTCCTTGATATTCATTGTTGCTACAACCACGTTAGCCGTTAATGCTATTCTTTTGCTCTCATTATCAAGCCATTTTGTCTTGTTTTGCTAAGCTTTACACTTAAACCTCAGTCAAATTTGTTCTAAAAGTATTGCATTCGTTTTTCTTCTTTTAAATCTAGGGCAGCTTTTGGGGGCTAAAAATGAGGTGGATTTAATTGCACTGGAGGTTTATTTCTGTTTTATGTTCATGTTATTCTCTTGGGATTGCATCCAGAGGTGGATTACTGTAACAGCACAAGAGATAATTCTCTGTTTTCACGGAGAATGTGGTGTGTGTCATATACACACGTTAACATAACGAGCTAAACGCGCGCATACAGCACTGTGATAGTGATGGTCTTTTGGGAATAGAGATGTCTCAGAGATGCTTTATGCCAATGAGGCTGCAAACAAACCAAACAAGCCTTTCGGAAATGAGTGGAATTTAGTTTGAATATTATGTGTTGCAGCACTTTTAAAAGTACAGTTCAAATTACAATATTGCATTATTCAGTATAAAAGTTAGGGATGCACCGAATGTTCGGCAAACGAAATTATTCGGCCGAAAATAGCAAAAAAAGCAAAATAAGTGAAAAGACCGAATAAATTGTACCAAACAATGATATGACGCAATCAAATAGCAACCAGCGCAGAGTGAGAGGCGTGCACTCTTTATTATGCAGCACACACGTCAGCAGTGTAGAAGCATTTAAAACTGTCAGAGAAAGATGCTAAAATCATTACAAGCACCGACAGCCAGAGACTGTTTAGAACTGCATCGCATGTCTTCAATGAGAAGAGGAAGAGGTGATCGTTGCTGGTTACTGTATGATGATTGAAATCGCTAAATGGCCTTGAACAATTAGTAAATAAACTGCAGAACGTTATGTTTTTCTTACGTTATCTGCACTGATATGAATTTTTGAATTTTTACAAGGCATGTGACAATGCGATACGTACAACGTATTCGTAATGAGACTCATTTATAAATCTGTTATCAACAAAAATAAGCATTGAGGTCTTCCTGCGCGTTTCCGCTAAAATAAAAGTTGAGAAAAAGCTAGAACTCTTATCAACATTCATAAATGTTAGTATTGTAATTTTACTGTTGTTCTGTAAAATAAAATAAAAAGTAAGACAATAATAATGGTAATAATCATTACAACAGTTCTGTTTTAATACATTTATTATAACAGTCACACAGAGTGTTCAAATTGGGATCTGTATTATTTTCTAATGTTTTAAAAGAAGTCTCTTCTCAGCAAGGCTGCTTTTAATTGTACAGAAAAAAAATAAAAAGTACATGCCTGATTCAAGATGGCCAAAAATTATTATTTTACTAATTTATTAATTTTAAGTTAAATTGTGCTTTGTTTGTTATAGTGCGCAGAATGTTAAAAATGTTTCAGTGTTCCATCTTTTTAATTGTTTTGTAATTGATAATTTTTTTTTCTTTGAAAAGCAGACAAAACATAAAAAGCCATTTTGGCTTTTTAATTTATGCAATGGTAATGTTTTTTTTTGACAAACTGTGGTCGGTATTCGGCCTTCGGCCCAGTGTTTAATTTTGTTCGGCTTCGGCAAAGAATTTTCATTTCAGTGCATCCCTAATAAAAGTATTGAATTATGCTACATCGGTACTTTTTTTGTTTAAAGTAATGTTAAAAAACTTTTCCTGGCCACGCTCTCTCTCTTTTGCGCTATATTTGTTTTTTTTTCACTAGTGATTTCTTTCTTTTTATTTATTTATTTTTTTTTTCCCATAAAGCTCAAACCCCACTTGCATGTGATTCTAAATATTTCATTGGATATTTCAATCACAGTGCTGATTACCTACATAACGCTGAAACCCTAATCCCTAAACTACACCATTAGATAGTGTTGGTAGCACAGCCTTACAGATATAATTACTGTTTGTTTGATACATGCTTGCTATAAATTCCACTAATATACAAGGATTTATTTTTGTTTGTCTATATTGTAAGAGGCCATTCACACATCATGTATTTTTGTGTTTAAAAACACAAGATGCATGACAGTGGAATAATAAAAAAAATGTCCTGGGACCTTTTTTTTAAAAAGACACTGCAAAAATCGGAACGTAGCAAAACGTTCAACGATGTCCAGCTGGCGCATGTTTACACATAAAAACAATAGAAAAGCACTGCAGTAGAATACAAAAAAAACACATTTTGTGTGAACCCCTAATTGGCTACAAGGCTAAATAAATAAATATTTGTGTGGTATACATTTAATGAGTAATGTAATTCTACGTATATTCCATTACTTGAAAGATTTAGTCTGATTATGTATATTGAATCTGATTATTTACAATATTGTTTACTAATATTGAGATTTTCAAATATATTACCAATTTAAAAAAGGTGTTTCTTAATATTGTAGGCCAGTAGGTTGGAGCACATGAGCTTTTGCAGAAAGTTTCACAGTGTTTCACTGTATGTGTGTTTGTAGCACAATCTGCCAAACAACCATCTTATATTCCCTCGGAATACAAACCAAGTCTTTAAAGTGAGAAGTGCACAGCTGCTCTTATAGAGGTGCACTTCACACTCACCCTTTAGTATGTGTGACCTATGGCCCGTTTAACTCTCTCCTATGGTGTAAAGTATATTTTTAAGAGATATTTGGTTGCTTGGCCTTCTAGTTAATACCTTCCTTCCTGGACAGGAAGGCAAGCCGCTTCTGAAACTAAAGTCACTTCTTTCTGTTCATGTGAGAGGCCTTGTCCGTGTTTAAGTGCGTTTAAAGAGGGTGTTTAAATCGGTGGTGAGAAGAGACTTTGTGCAGTGCACAGGTCGATACTGAAGCAGATTTAGATTAATTTGAGGGTCTTTATACAGGTTATTACTGAGACATTCCAACAACCCTTTAGGTCAATAATATATATGCTTGATTCAGTTTGTGAACTTGAAACTTTCTGCATCCAGTTCATTCGGTTGGGTTTGTATGTCTGAGTTCAGGACTTCTTTTGAAGGATCTAACACCAGGAGCAGCACATTTTTAAAGCAATGTAGCTGTGGAATGATAGGTTGTGCTGTGGATATAATGATGGCACATGCACACACAGTATAGTAAGAGAGGGGTAATGAGTGTGGCGTAGGCAGCTGTACTCTGGGAAAGATACATCATCAGGTTTAATTAAAGTCATACTGCACATGTCCGCTGGCCTTCTCTAAACCTCATCACAGCCCTCTAATGTGATAATGGCTGTGCACTCAAACAGCTGCTACTGATAAACATTAGGGTGTAATCGTGTATGGAAAGGTATAGCAGTGAAATATACCATAATTTTACTAGATTTGTTGCGTTTTCACTCACTAACTAGAAATTATACCGCTTGGTGTAAGTACTATGGTACATCCATAAAGTAATCGATCAGTACCTTGGTTAATTACATGCATGGATTTTCAGCAGCCATTACTCCATTGTTCAGTGTCGCATGATCCATCAGAAATCATTCTAATATGCTGAAAGCATTAATTAAGAAGCATTTATTATTATTATTATTATTGTTGTTGCTGTTGTTATTATTATTATTATTATTATTATTTATTTCAGGATTCTTTGAATAGAAAGTTCAAAAGAGCAGCATTATAAATGTATTTACTGTCACTTTTTGATCAATTTAATATTTCCTTGTTGAATAAAGGTATTCATTTCTTTAAAAACAGTTTTTACTGCAAATGAAAAAAAATGACTGCCACTAACAGTAGTGTATATAATTTTTTATTAAATTTTTTTTTTAATAGTTTTATTCTAATGTTAGGTACGTACAGTAAACATCAGTAGCATGAGATTTACAATAGCAAAAAAAAACATCTTTCACGTATTCATAAAATACAGTAAATAAATATTTTACTGATTTGATTTGTGAAACTAAGACAAAAACTTTATTATTTAAGATATTATTCCGCAAAAAGCTGGCCAAAAGGAATGAAAATAAAGATCGAATTACAGAGAGCTAAATCATTGTCATTCATGTGTTTAGGATAATATTAAATACATGCCAGGTGCTTTGTTACATTATACTGACTTTACTTGTCTGTGATCATGATATTGAGGCCAAGGTCAACATCTGGACCCTCTTATGCTCTAAAACACACAATCCTCCAAACTAATCAGTCTCTGTCATTTCGATTATGTAATGCTGTGATTGTGTTGCCATCATGAGTATCTGAGCCTGATCTTCTGTTTAAATCTTGCCCTCTGAGCGTCTGTTTTCTTTACTTCTCTGGTTGAGGTGGACGGAGCCAAAATGTTTCCCTTCCCTCCCTGGAGAGATCCTGATTTATTTAACAACTTTCTGGCTCCTACATGTAAAAATCCTTAAATGGTCACATTGTTGCAACTCCCTTCTGCTTTTAATGGACCCTGGTACTACAGTCATGTTTTATAGGGAGATGGGAAAACTTCTATTCATCTATTCACATCCACAAAGCAACATGATCATGGTTCATGTCACTCTATGGGAGAAATAAGCCAAAGCCTGTTAATGAAGTGGATACAATACTGTAAAGTAAGATGATGATCACAGTCACCAGATCTTCATCTACATTCCTACAGTCATTTTTCTGCTCACACTGAAACCACAGTACTAATAACAGCCAATCAGAACAAGCTGTGTGTGCATCACAGCTCAGTGAATGGCTTTGTTGCTGTCACTGTAAACTCTCCTTGACGCTTGTCCTGCCTGGTTAAGACATAGTGTTTCTAAAAGCCCCAGGATCATCCTGATGGAGTCAGAAGCTGGTGTGATCCATTAATATCACTCAGGCCTTTTATTTCAGCATATCTGCTTGGCTTGGGACCACTGAGAGTTGATCTTTGACCTCTGGGGGTTTCATCTGTTATTGTCCATTAAAGAGCTTTTAAGTGCTGTTCCCATTTTGTAGAGAGTGAACCGGCCGGTTCTTCTGATGGAAAACCAATCAATATCTGTCACTATGTCAAATCAAATACAAACACTCACAGATCCTGTCAAATGAAGCTTTAGGGAGCTTGATTGAAAATACATGTTCGTTAAAGTGATTAGCATTTACTGTCATGCTGATGCTTTCCATTAATAAGGTGTAAAATATATTTTTTCATTTTGTCAAATTAAGTTTATCTAACATATTTAATAGTTCACTGGAGAAGAAGAGAAAAAAAACTAACTTTTTGCTTTTAATGCTTTATAAAAAGTTATTGGATTTTGTAATGTGCCAATTTGTACACCGTTCCAAAGTACCAGAACTAGTATGAAAAACAAGTTCATCGTCTAACTTTCTAAACACTTTCATCATACCAAACACAGTGACCTGAGAGTGTTACATCAATGTAGATAGCGATATGATGTTTTGCTTTTCTCTATAGTGGCTTGTTATATAATGCCACAGACGACAACCGCAGCATTTCACAGGCAGGAAGTGTGTAAGATTGTTTTTATGCTTTACTCCTCTCCTTCTCTTCTCCCTCAGGGAGTCCTCTTTCTCTTCATGCCTTGCTTTCGCTTGATCTCTCCCCCTTTAGTCAGTATCTCATGGTCTTTTCATGTGTTTTCAGCTCTTCGGCTGTGAAGTGTTGTGTTGAATGTCCTTGTGGAAACTCTTTCAGTTATAACGATCTCTCTGGGTGGGGTTTCAGGGCTCGCAAAATCGCTAGCCCGACGTCCCGGGGCTATTGTGTTTTCCATTCGGGCTACCAAAATGTTTAACCGCCCTGCCCGACGGGCTATCTTGAACAGTGATATAAAATTCCTTCCTTGATTTGCGTTGTTCACTAGCTTGGAGGGGTAAAACGGATTGTAGTTGATCGTTTGCACGTGTTTCTAAGTCTTGCCGATTTAAACATTCAAGTGTTACAATGGAGCTGCGCACACTCATTCAGAGTGTGCACAGAGAGCTGCATTTCAGACAGTGCGCGTACACAGAATTGATTCCTCTTTCGTGTATCCTTACATCTGAATGAACACATACACACAAAATTATCTCAAAATAACTGTCTCGGCAAGTATTCTCTAAACACAGTGGTTTTATTCTTAAGTGAACGTAAACAGTGAAAGAAATCTAAGTGCAATCATTATTGATGCGTGCATTCTCTTAAAGGGCAGCTGTTCCATGAAGTGCCACCTGCTGTTAGAGAGTGACATTTGCGTCTCATTCACGAAGCTAAAATCAAACCATTCTGTTTTTACTTCAAATTTCGAAATTATGCAATCTAATTTCAACCAACAACTCATGTATGCAGCATTTTTGTTTGGATTGTGATTAAAATGCAGTGGTTGCCTCATTTTTTAAATGGAAAGAGCACAGACAAAGCATTAGTTTGTTTATATGAAGAGATTTATTTTATTTGTATTATTAAATTATTTGATTTAGAATTTGTTTTAAAATTTCACGTTAGTTTTAATATTTGACATATTTCAATTTCACAAAGAAATGTGCAGCATTTTGTCCAAGTAATAATAAAAGGACACATTTAATTTAATTTGTCTTAAATCTCATTTTGTTACAAAAGAAATTGTGAGAAAATTGTAATGTGAAATCAGTATCGTGAATCGTATCGTATCGTGAGTTGAGTGAATCGTTATATCCCTATATTCTGCTAGTTTTTGCTGTGGTATCAAAGAACTATTCTGTTATTTAAATAATAAAGAACCATATATTTTTTTTTGTTCATCTGCAAAATGACCCGATCTGTTGCTCAAAATCTGATATGATAATGCAATATGATCCGAGCCGTGGGTTTTGTGATCCGTTGCACCCCTACTCTCTTGACTTGTTATTTGAAGAAAAAAAGCAATCACTGAAGTTTTTAATCATGCTGATTTGTCAGCCGATGTCTATTTTTTTTTTTATTCGGGCTACTTAAATTAAGTTTGGGCTACCAAAATCTGAAGAATGTCTGCCCAAACGGCTACCAGCGATTTTGAAATTTTGCAAGCGCTGGGTTTTATCCCCCTCTACTCCCTGTAAGGCAACTAATGCTATGCTTTGTCAACACAATGCTCTTTTTCATACATATGTGGTTTAAAGGGAGCCATATCTTACACTATAATAGCATTTTATTATACCCTGACATCATTTATTAATGTTAAAGCATTAGAAAATTTTCTAATCAGTGTTTGAAACAATTGTGACGCTTAACATTTTTGTGGAAACTGGTCATTTTTAATGAGTCTGTGATGAATAGTACGTTCAAAAGACAGCATTTATTTGCAATATAATATTTGCTGCTTTATACATGAGTTAACTACCACTTTTGAACAATTTTATGTTAATTATTAAAAAAATAAAAATCTTAATCCCCAATCTTTTGAACAGTAATGCGTATATTTATGTATATCATGATTAAATATAAAAATTTTAATCTGACAGAACTAATAGAATTAGTATCATCTTCCTCTAATGTTTAGTAGTAATGCAACAATAATAATAATTAATATTAATAAAGATATTGTTATCACATATTAGGCCTGGGCCATAAAACAGTATCGATATTTATCGACGGTACAGCTTCTTCGAAAACAATATAAAAAATGTACGATATAGCGCATGATATAGGCATGTGCTATGAGTGATGCAGACCGCACACACAAACACAAACATGTTGAATTGAGTGCTGTGCCTGCCTGTGATGTGGAGATTGTGAATAAAAAAAATTAATATTAGTCTAGTTTAAAATAAACATTTGCATGTGAATATTAGGAGTGCGTCAGGGAGCGTCATCAGTGGTGCACGAGATGCGGTGATAATGATGTAAGTGACGTTGTTGCATTTTAATGTTTTATTAGTCTAGCCCACGAGATGCGCCGCTGCTGTGTTATGCATTCTAAATATTAGAGAAATATAGAAGCTCAATTTGGAGAAGATCTTTAATGGGTTAAAACCGAAACCAAGCCAATCACACAGAATGCATATTCAGCGCATTTTTAGACGGACAATATGACTGCTGCACTCGCGTCTCACACGAGATGTAGCCATGCAAAGTTAAAACAGTTTAAACTTTTAGAAAACACGTCGCGAATTTGTGGAGGTTTATTCCTTTTCACTGCATCTCTTATGTTTTTAAAGGCAATCTGTGTGATGGGCGATTCGGCTCTTTATATTAAGCAATGCATAAATACATGATGCTGTTTTGTTCATAATTGTTTATGCAATTTACGAAATTATATTTGATTTATATGATTATATTTATATTATACGTTAATTTAGACTTAATGCAGGTTTTTTTTTATAGACATTTATTTCCGGGTAGGGGAGGAAGGCGAGAGTTGCGTTGACATTTAAATTGCTGCAGTATTGTGCTCATTGCCCCCTCCGTATGCCTCAGAGACAAGACAAAAGTTGCCTTAAGACCAATTTAATCTGCATATAAAACATTAGAAATGAGATATTTGTTTAAATTTTATTGTGTGTTTGACTGTTAAAAGAAAAAATATTTGTTTGTCTCAATAAATTGGGTTAATTTAAAAGTACAGTGCTTAAATGTAAAAAAAAAATTCTATTGCTCTTTGTTTTACAAAAAGTTATAAAAAAAATGTCAATAATTATCGATACCAAACGATATGAAACATTATATCTTTGATAAATTTGTAAGCTATATCACCCAACCCTATCACATATTGATATTGTTTCCTCATGGTTTCATTCTGACTAGGTATTGAGCTTAAAATATTTATTTATTGACAAACCTATTGAATGCTGAATAGACACTGATTTGTAAACCTGGTTGGAGATATACAGTATGAAGATTTCCAAACTTTTTTTGCATAAATTCTTTTTATGCAAAGGATTTTAACATTGAGATTATATGTCTGCACGGTGATTAAATTGGACTGGAACAGTGTTAGACCACTGTTATGTTGTAACAGTGTGGAAGAATTCATGCCTCAAAAGCCTCTACTCTCATTGTCCATGTGCTGGTGGAACAGGATGTCATGTCTTCTTTGAGACAGTATTCTTATTCATTGTTACCTCGACCTGCAAAAAAAAAAAAAAAAAAAAAAAAAAAAAAAAAAAAAAAAAAAAAAAAAAAAAAAAAAACAAAAAAAAAAAAAAAAAAAAAAAAAAAAAAAAAAAAAAAAAAAAAAAAAAAAAAAAAAAAAAAAAAAGAAAAAAAAAAAAAAAAAAAAAAAACAAACCATTCAAACAGAACTTCTCCTCACCCCGAACCCCTCTAGAGCTCCCCACAGAGACAAACAACAGCCAGCAGCTCTCTCCCACTGACTCTCTTTGCACTTTGAGGTTTCTCCACAAACCCACACTTTCTTAAAACATAATTGTGTAAGAAAACCGCTTTCTTGCATCCGGGGGGGGGGGGGGGGGGGGGGGGGGGGGGGGGTGGGGGGTGTGGGGGTGGTGGTGGGGGTGGGGGGTGGGGGGGGGGTGTGGGGGGTGGGGGTGGGGAGGGGTGGGGGGGGGGGGGGGGGGGGGGGGGGGGGGGGGGGGGGGGGGGGGGGCGGGGGGGGGGGGGGGGGGGGGGGGGGGGGGGGGGGGGGGGGGGGGGGGGGGGGGGGGGGGGGGGGGGGGGGGGGGGGGGGGGGGGGGGGGGGGTCCAGATGCCATTATAGAATAGATTAAGCTGTGAGCTTGTTCGCAACACCTTCAGCAAAAGGTTCATCAGCCGTGAAGAGCATTTACACTTTATTTGTCTTCCTAGAAAGATTTGCAGTTAGCTACGGAGGTCTGGTGTCATTTTATATCCTGATCTGGTTTGTTACAAAATAAATAAAAAAAATAGTATGTCAGGCCTGATTTCTTGGTTTTGTCATCTTCGGTTTGTCTTTGTGTGGATATGGTTGAGCATGGATCCATGCACCGTTATTGTTTTCCAGTGGCTGTGTGTGCATGCATGGAGCGTATTGTTATCTGAATACTATGGACAGTCATTAATCATAACCACTCCGTCTGTCAGGTTTTTTTGTAATATGTCATGTCACCTCTGTTTCTCTCGCTTTCCCTCAAACATCCTACAATCCCCAGAGGCCCCTGAATCTATCAAACTTGACAGATGGGTGTTTTATGGCGCCCGCAGATACATACGCTCGCACACACAAACTTGCTGTAGGGTGCGTATACTAACAAATTGGTGGAACAGATTTGTTGCATATAAATGGCGTCAGTTTGCCGGTCCAGCTGATGCTAGTGGCTGTCTACATGCGACAGTATGTGTTTGAGTCTATCATAAAAGCAACAACTTTGGCATCACTACTCAGTATTTTCTCCATCATCAAATCTTTTTACCTTGTGTATGTATTTATGTTTATACTCGTTTTTTGTTTATGGTTTGTTTTCTGGCTTCAGGCTTTAACCTTTATTTTTGCTTCTTTGGCAGTACCAGTCTTCCATTGTTCCATAATTTTAAAAGCACTTTGCATCACCAAACAACACATCGCTAATAGTGAAATCACCACTAATGACATTTATTCTCCTGCAGTTATTTCTGTCCATTCTAACAAAATCTGTTTAATCTGTTTTCAGGTTAATTCATTTTGTTTATAGACTGTTTTCTGTAACCTGACCTCTTTTAGTTAACTAATTTCAGGTTTACTGATTACTGAAACGAAGGCTTTTCCTTCTAGATTCAAGTCTGCTGTGATCTGGCTATAAAAGCAGAATTTAGCAGTGAGGATCAGATATAATTGGGTCATGTTTAGACAGGAAGTGGAACACAAAACCCCAGTGAAAACCTCTTAATTTAGCTGAAATTCACCAAAATTCACAACTCTGCCAGCTTGTGTTGATCTGAGTCTTGCTTTGGAAAGTCTAATCAGATTTAGTATTTATTCACTTAGTTCTTGAGAAACAGAACAATGGGTCACTATAGGATGATTTCTCTCTGTGTTCTAGAAATACATCTCCTCTCTCTCTCTTTCGGTTGCTTTTCTCCTTCACAACTCAAATATTCATCAGGGCTCAGAGAGCTCAAAACAGTGACGCTCAAGAGCATTATGGAGCTAAGGAGTAGAACAACAATGAGTTCATTGAGTTTTCCATTTTCCCAACTCTTATATCACCTCTACATCACTAACAAGGTTCTGGGATTTTTGTCTTGGAACACGTTTGAGCTTCCAGTTGCCATATTTTATTTACTCTGTGTATGTGAATTCTCAGTGTTTTAATGTGAATAAAAGTCTAAATTTGTCATCATTTTTTGGGGGGGGGGGGGGAGAACTACCCCTTTTAGCATTTTTTGGGCTTTGGGATGGGGCATAGTTTTTGCCTTTGTAAACATAAATATGTTACAATACAACATGCAACATAAATTAGAAGCGTTATATAATGTAATGTTTTTTTACATTGTTAATAAGAAGTTATGTCAACAGTACATCATCTATGATACAAAGATACAAATGTTTTGGTCATGAATAAGAAATTGGCTGTACACTCATAAAAGTATACCAAGCAAAGCAAAAATATTATTCACACATTATGCCTTAATTCTGTTTTGTATTAAAGAATTGTGTGAATCACAGTGTGAATTTTATCTTTACACTGAATCTAAATTTATTAAAGCATAAAGCACCAGCTTCCTGTGGTGTGGAGTTACATCATCCTCATCACACATCATCTATATGAAGCATTACATAACCGTTAGTCTAGCTATGCAACCTCTCTGAGAGAGAACATGCACATATCTTGATCAGTGACATGCATTGATTGAGCTTCATGTTGTTTTCATTTTGAAAATTAAAGACCCTGCAAAATCATTTGTTTTGAGTGTGCTAGTATACTCCAGAAAGTTAACTAAACTTCACTTTTTTTTCCACACAGCTGAAAGTTAGATCTAAAATGCATAAAAAATCTAATCCATTAGATTTCATGGCATCTGTACGCTTTTTGTGCACCATTCTGCCAGCGTGTTGTCTTTTTGCTGTGGGGCAAAAACTTTGTACCTGAGCAAATGTATTCCTGAAGTCTATGACAGAAACAAAAGTCAGAAAGAAAGAAGAGCAGCATTGTTTGGGTGGAGAGTATTTAATCAGAGATTACAGCTGGCAGTTTTTTTTCCCCAACAGAAAGCACAAGAACATGAGAACAAAGAAAGAATGATAGCAGGTGGTCCAATAAAACAATATGTCAGCATGTCGAAAGCATAAATCAGAGAGGGGGCGATGTACCCTCCACGCGCAGCCCTGCCCCCACACGCTGCTCTGAAGACCCCCGGGGAACCCACCTCATCTCATACACATCCTCCATCCACACCAAACCTTCTCTCGCCCTTCCAGTAATGCTCTATTTGTACATTCAGGCTCAAAAATCTATTTTTCATGCACATGCCAATGGTGAGTAAATTGAGACAATGCATTGGTTATATATTGGTTATACAGGTCATGAAAGTAAAGCATTGTTGCATTATTTCCTTATTATTTCTAAAATATTTTGTCCCTTTGTCAAATGAAGCATTTAGAAGCTTTCCTCTTGTGAATCTGTGGCAAAAAGAACGTTATGTCACAGAACATCATATTTGATCATATTTTAGATCATCTATAAAGTATATACTGTATACACACACACACACACACACTACTGTTCAAATGTTTGGGGTCAGTAAGATGTTTTTTTCAGCAAGGTCACAGTATATTGATCAAAAGTGACAATAAAAACATTTATGATGTTACAAAAGATTTCTATTTCAAATAAATACTGTTCTTTAAAATGTTGTGTGTAGGATTAGACTATAATATTTTTTTTTTCATTTAAACTTTGTTATCGTCGTTTATTTTATTGTATATACACTACAGTACATAGTATTGTACTATTATGGCAACTTTTGGCTATTACCTAGTAAATGTTGGACTTTTCTTTTGAAAAAAAGTAGAGCCCATTGAATGCGTGTTTGTGTTGTTTTTGCTGTGTAAATGAATATGGATTCTCTTTACCTGATTTCTGCTGTCCCTCTCAGGTTCACACAGTTTGTTCATGGTACAGTATTCCTTTGTTTCAAAGTGTCGCTGCAAGTTGGTTGCATATAGGAATGCTCCAGTCCGTCTTTTTTGCATCCGATATCGATTGCGATACCTGGGGTTCAGTATTAGTTCAAAGCACCAAGGGAAGATATATTGATGCGTAATGTATTTTACCTGAGCAACAGTTTATTGAGCTTTTTCTTTTAACTGTTTTAAATTTGAGTTACTGTGCACGTTAAAAACAATTTATAGTATTTTCTACTCCTGTGTTTGGTTCTAACAGATACCCGGTAACAAGTAATATGATTTAGAAACCACACAATAAAACTCTAGGACGTAGAAGTCATTTTTCCCAAACTCATGACATTGTTACAAACAAGTATAATAATGGGTCCACTGAATGATTATTGGAGAATAGAAGAGAGTTTTACTGAGCTGATGGCGTAACTGAACGTGACCAGACAATGGAGAATATGACCGTCGCACGGACAAAAGAGTTTTCGTAAACTTTAATGTAAAGCAGTGGTCAACAACATTTTGGGGCCCTTTAAACCTATAAAAAAATCTGGTGCCCCCTCCATCCCCATCCCACATCAGACTACCAAATAATTTCCCTGAACATTATGAAAAATTAATGCTTTTTAATTTAATAAACCTACAGGGAGAAAACACCTGCATCACTTGAAACATTAAAAAATAGCATAGAGAGAATAACTATTATTATTATTATTTTGTGGTGTTTCTGCTGTCCGCTAAGGCATAGGACACACACAGGCTTTTCTCCTCACCAACGACATTAAACACCGTGTCTACACCGGACACGAGCGGCAAAGTAGAACCATTATAATCCAGTGACACGGTTTCTAACTGGAGGTGGGCGGATGCGACATGACAAAACCCCGACATTAAACTGATGCCTTGTTCTATTTATGACGTACTGACATAAAGTTAAAATTATTTGCAACGGTCGCTTTGTCTCGTCCAGTGTAGACTTGCGGTGTGACGCAACAACTGTAGTGTCCAGTATAGAACAGTGAGTGAAGACAGAGGAGCGCGAAGATATGCCTCATCATATTTTCTGCATTTAACTTTCAAATGACCAGCACCTGCCTGGATCTGTGCGACTTCATCTATGGCTTTTCTCTTCCCTTTCACAAACCGATCCATCTCCCATTCTAAGTTACGTCCTTTGGCTGTTTACTGTTTTATTTCTTTTCTTTTTCTGCTGATGATCCGCGCCACCCCTGCAATACTCGTGCGCCCAACAAACCTCCACCCCCCACCCCCTGCCGGGCGCGCCCCACACTTTGAGAACCACTGATGTAAAGACTTAAATATTCATCTGTACCTTACATTAAGCAATCATATGGATTCAGAAGACTTGGAATGTAGTGCACAAAAACTAAAGGTACTTATGGGCGCTTCTAAATGCTTTTATGCCTTTTGTGCGGCTTAATAGTAACACAGAATAATACGCACAATATCGGATTTAAATCGTCCCTGTCTGACTGATACCCGATCCGGCAAAGAATGGCAGTATCGGCGCTGATACCCATTATGAGTATCGAATCAACTCATCCCTAGTTGCATAGGTTGCGTAATGCTGCTTTTTACTTGAATGCTGGCTTGCAGTCCCAGCTCCTCCTTTACTCTTTTTTTGTTTTTTTGTTCTGCTTTTGTTTCAAATTATATTTTTGGATCTACTCAAGTGCAAGATATCTGATATTCCAACCTAAAATGGTTCACCCACAGGGGTGTTTGATCATGTATGGTATGTGTTTATGTACAAAAGAGCTAAGAAAAGAGGGGGAAGTCCGAACCCCTATGTATGACTTTCTACAGGAAACACAGAGCCCATGAGAGCGCATTTGGACCAAGTGCCTGTTTGAATACCAGAGATGATTGATTCAGAAGTGACACGATGAAGCCAGTGAGCATTCCTGTCCTTCTCTCTCTTCATGAATAGCAGATGATATTGGTATGAAGGCTTGGTGGATGAAAGCAGTTGTTCTCTCCTGCTTGTGTCCCAGATATTTCATGTCAGTACACATGTGTAGAGCAATACACCAACACACCAAGTGCACTTTTACTTTTTTGGGCACTTGTAGACTGTTTTATGCATATATTTTAAACTTTATTGTAAACTTTATTATTATTTAAAATATTATCCTTCTTTATTCTAATAAATTTCATCAAGGTACTCAGATTTTCATTCCTGTAATTGGTAATGTCAGTTTGGAATTTGGAACGTTGGGAGGATCCAATCCTAATTTTTTTTTTAAAATGCACCCATCTTGTGCATTATCTTTATATTTAATATTAGGATGCTAATTAGTGTAACATTATATATTTACTTATATTTAATTCTTAAAATATGTATGTATATCTATAGTATATTATATATATATATGTGTGTGGTGTGGGTGTGTGTGTGTGTTTAATATATATAATAGATAATAATATAGTACAGTGGGTACGGAAAGTATTCAAACACCCTTAAATTTTTCACTTTTTGTTATATTGCAGCCTTTTGCTAAAATCATTTAAGTAAATTTTTTTTTTTTTTTTTTTTTTTTTTTTTTTTTTTTTTTTTTTTTTTTTTTTTTTACCTCATAATGTACAACAGCACCCCATATTGACAGAAAAAACAGAATTGTTGACATTTTTGCAGATTTATTAAAAAAGAAAACCTAAAATATCACATGGTCCTAAGTATTAAAGACCCTTTGCTGTGACACTCATATATTTAACTCGGGTGCTGTCCATTTTTTTCTGATCATCCTTGAGATGGTTCTATACCTTCATTTGAGTCCAGCTGTGTTTTGATTATACTGATTGGACTTGATTAAGAAAGCCACACACCTGTCTATATAAGACCCTACAGCTCACAGTGCATGTCAGAGCACATGAGAATCATGAGGTCAAAGGAACTGCCTAAAGAGCTAAGAGACAGAATTGTGGCAAGGCACAGATCTGGCCAAAGTTACAAAAAAAATTCTGCTGCACTTAAGGTTCTTAAGAGCACAGGTGGCCTCCATAATCCTTAAATGGAAAACATTTGGGACGACCAGAACCCTTCCAAGAGCTGGCCATCCGGCCAAACTGAGCTACCGGGGGAGAAGAGCCTTGATGAGAGAGGTAAAGAAGAACCCAAAAGATCACTGTGGCTGAGCTCCAGAAATGCAGTCGGGAGATGAGAGAAAGTTGTAGAAAGTCAACCATCACTGCAGCCTCCACCAGTCGGGGCTTTATGGCAGATTGGCCCGACGGAAGCCTCTCCTCAGTTCAAGACACATGAAAGCCTGCATGGAGGTTGCTAAAAAAAACACCTGAAGGACTCCAAGAAATAAGATTCTCTGGTCTGATGAACTTTTTGGCCTTAATTCTAAGCGGTATGTGCATGTGGGAGGAACCAAGGCAATGTCATACTGTCTATTACAGTCCCAACAGTGAAGCATGGTGGTGTCAGCATGATGCTGTGGGGGTGTTTTTCAGGTGCAGGGACAGGGCGACTGGTTGCAATTGAGGGAAAGATTAATGCGGCCAAGTACAGGGATATCATGGACGAAAACCTTCTCAAGGAGTGCTCAGGACCTCAGACTGGGCCAAAGGTTTACCTTACAACAAGACAATGACCCTAAGCACACAAGATAAAAGAACGATAGGAGTGGCTAACAACAACTCTGTGACTATGGTCTTGATGGACCAGCAGGCCCTGACTTCAAAACATTTGAGCCATCTCTGGAGAGACCTAAAAATGGCTGTACACCAAAGTTTACTATCCAACCTGACAGAACTGGAGAGGATCTGCAAGGAGGAATGGAACAGAGGATCCCCAAATCCAGGTGTGAAAAACTTGTTGCATCTTTCCCAAAAAAGAATCATGGCTGTATTAGATCAAAAAGGTACTTCTACTAAATACTGAGCAAAGGGTCTGAATAATTAGGACCATGTGCTATTTCAGTTTTTCTTTTTTAATAAATCTTCATAAATGTCAACAATTCTGTGTTTTTTTTTCAATATGGGGTGCTGTGTGTACATAATGAGGAAAAAAAATTAACTTAAATGATTAGCAAATGGCTGCAATATAACAAAGAGTGAAAAATTTAAGAATACTTTCCGTACCCACTGTATAAACAGTGGGGCAAAAAAGTATTTACTCAGCCACCAATTGTGCAAGTTCTCCACTTAAAAAGATGAGAGAGGCCTGTAATTTGCATCATAGGTATACCTCAACTATGAGAGACAAAATGAGAAAAAAATCCAGAAAAACACATTGTAGAATTTTTAAAGAATTTATTTGCAAATTATGGTTGAAAATAAGTATTTGGTCAATAACAAACAAGCAAGATTTCTGGCTCTCCCAGGGGGCAAAAACTGGTAAAACTTCTTTAAGAGGCTTCCTCTGTCCTCCACTCGTTACCTGTATAAATGGCATCTGTTTGAAAAAGTATATCAGTATAAAAGACACCTGTCCACAACCTCAAACAGTCACACTCCAAACTCCACCATGGCCAAGACCAAAGAGCTGTCAAAGGACACCAGAAACAAAATTGTAGACCTGCACCAGGCTGGGAAGACTGAATCGGCAATAGGTAAGCAGCTTGGTGTGAAGAAATCAACTGTGGGAGCAATTATTAGAAAATGGAAGACATACAAGACCACTGATAATCTCCCTCGATCTGGGGCTCCACGCAAGATCTCACCCCGTGGGGTCAAAATGATCACAAGAACTGTGAGCAAAAATCCCAGAACCACACGGGGGGACATAGTGAATGACCTACAGAGAGCTGGGACCAAAGTAACAAAGGCTACCATCAGTAACACACTGCGCCGCCAGGGACTCAAATCCTGCAGTGCCAGACGTGTCCCCCTGCTTAAGCCAGTACATGTCCAGGCCCGTCTGAAGTTTGCTAGAGAGCATTTGGATGATCCAGAAGAGGATTGGGAGAATGTCATATGGTCAGATGAAACCAAAATGAACTTTTTGGTAAAAACTCAACTTGGGGAGAAAGAATGCTGAGTTGCATCCAAAGAACATCATACCTACTGTGAATCATGGGGGTGGAAACATCATGCTTTGAAGCTGTTTTTCTGCAAAGGGACCAGGACGACAGATCCGTGTAAACGAAAATATGAATGGGGCCATGTATTGTGAGATTTTGAGTGAAAACTTCCTTTCATCAGCAAGGGCATTGAAGATGAAATGTGGCTGGGTCTTTCAGCATGACAATGATCCCAAACACACCGCCCGGGCAACGAAGGAGTGGCTTCGTAAGAAGCATTTCAAGGTCCTGGAGTGGCCTAGCCAGTCTCCAGATCTCAACCCCATAGAAAATCTTTGGAGGGAGTTGAAAATCCGTGTTGCCCAGCGACAGCCCCAAAACATTACTGCTCTAGAGGAGATCTGCATGAGGAATGGGCCAAAATACCAGCAACAATATGTGAAAACCTTGTGAAGACTTACAGAAAAAACATTTGACCTCTGTCATTGCCAAAAAAGGGTACATAACAAAGTATTGAGAAGAAATTTTGTTATTGACCAAATACTTTTCACCATAATTTGCAAATAAATTCTTTAAAAAATCCTACAATGTGATTTTCTGGCATTTTTTTTCTGGATTCTGTCTCTCACAGTTGAGGTATACCTATGATGAAAATTACAGGCCTCTCTCATCTTTTTAAGTGGGAGAACTTGCACAATTGGTGGCTGACTAAATACTTTTTTCCCCCACTGTAAATATATATATATATATAAATATAGATATATGTATATATGAGATATAATATATATTATTAGGGCGTCACAATATCAACTTAGATTGTTGTGGCCAAATATTGAATAATTAAATTATGAAAAATAAATGAAAAAAATGTATTGAATCAAGTGTTGGAAGACAGCTAGAAATGTTGTTCCAGTTGTACTTGTTGAATTTTTCAAGTATGTGTGTGAATTATATAAAGAGACTTTTTGTGCTGTGTGAGAGGGTGAATTTGTCTTGGCATTCTTGCATGCCTCTGTTTTTTTCCTGAAGATATAGTGAGTTCACACACACATTGCCTTGGGCTTCCATTTCTATTCGCCAGCCGGCTAATCAGATTTCCCTTTATTAATCGTGCCAGATTTTTGCCCTCAATGTAATCCGTCTTTTCTCTTTTTGTCCCTTGAGGAACCAGGACGGAACATTTTGTGTCCCCTGCTTTTCCCACTCTTGGTTTCAGATCGCTCTATTTTTTCTTCTTCCATCTATTCTTGTATTTTTCCAATGCTTCACTTTCTGGTCAAGCCTTCTGAGCATTTCCTATCTCCTACTCCTAATTTCCTGCTGGTCCTCTTTCCTATCTCAGTATCTCTCAGTGTTTCTCGGCATTGGTCAGGCCTGGTGTTCTGTGTAGTGATCAGTTGAGAGACCCGTCACAGATGATGTGCTGTGTACTGCAGAAGATTGTGACCAGACACCCACAACCCTCACATCATGCTTTGGTGTGGGTGGTGTGGCATAGTGGCTAAAGCTCAGGATGTTCTCAGGACATGCTGTAGAGTAACAATTCTCAGTACCCAATAGAGAATGATAGAGTTTCCTTCAGATTCAACAAGATGTGTCTTTATTCCACTTGCCTGCTGTAAACATGTCAACTTTAAATAACTTGCTCAGCAAGGTTCTCTTCAAGCTGATGTTCCACTGTGATATGTCCCATATAATGATTCTAAAAGAGCATTTATACCATGTCTTATTAACCAGGAACAACACAATAAAGTGGCAGGCAATATATGTCTTCACCAGCCATGATGTCAACAAGTGACAGGATTTTGCTGATTTTGTGCGTTTCTATTTTTATGAAATTAAGTCGCCTTTTCAGTATTTCTGACTAACCAGACTAGAGTTTTTAGATCCGATTTGAGTGCTGGATATTCTGAAACAAGGCTGTGTAAGCGGACTAGTGAATGGATGTGTTTACCAATTTGGCATGATGACATTTAATGTCCCTATTGTTAGCAATGGCCTTTTTCAAGACAAGTAAAAGCTTGAAACATGTTAAGCTTTTTATTAACATTTTGGCACAGCACAATTCAGCGTAGTAGTTCTGGTTGTAGGGGTGATATTTTTACCCATCAAAAGAAAAAAGAAAAAAAATTATATATATATATATATTATATATATATATATATATAGTATATAAAAAAAAAAATTTTGCCAAAGATCTCTGGTAAATCTAATTATTTCGTTTACATGTTAAAAATAAGCTATTTATAAAATACATTAAAAACTATATTTACCATAGATCTTATAAATGAGAAATTTAAAAAAAGAAATAAATATTAAAAATCATCTTTTTAAAATCTTAATCTTTTTTTTAAATCTTGTGTGTGTGTGTGTGTGTGTTTTAACATTAGAGCATCAGGGCACTTCAGCAAATTACAAATGGGGCCACAAGATTACTTAAAATTATCTAAAATAAAACCAGCATTAAAATAAGCTTTTTAAAAAAATCAAGAACCAGGGTCCACAGCTTTGAAAATCCTGGATATATGAGGTAGTTAAAAGTGTGATTTCAAGAATATTCATTTAGCTAATAATGCCAATTTCTAAAAAAAAAAATTCAGAGTAGAATCACAAGGGGTATTAATGATGTAATTTATATTGTGGAACAAATGTGAAAATATATCGAGTTTGTGTTAACCACGGTTCTTATTTCAGGTATTTAACTAAAAGTCCATTCAAAACAACAATTTACTTCATGATGATGGAATTAGAAGTGCTTAAATGGCGTTTAAAGTTTCCAGGTTTTGGCCTACAAAAACCTGGCCTTCCTTTTATCATGATGAATAATGTGGCGTTACTACCAATTTGAATGTTCTGTGTGACTTCTGTGTTCTGTGTGTAATCGAAGTACTGTACAAACATCAAACAACTTCTAATTGGCTATGAAAATTTTGACTGGAAACGTGTCACATTGTGCCTAGTTAGAACATGGTTTTACAATAGTGCCCGATAAAGTGCCCCTTTTGGAAGTGCTGAGAATTTTAAGAAAATATAACTCAAAATATATATTATTAATAATTGGAATACAGCAGAAGGACATTTTATACCTGCAGAATCCATGCACATGACTTAATGTGTGTTTGCTCTCATGGTTATGGACAGTGGCTGTTGTTCATATGTGGTCAGGTCTGATCAATACTGTTTGGTCCTCGGGGAACCATCACACAATCAGATCACACTTCTGTTGTCTCAGCACCAATAGCTGATGTGTAGTATAGTGACAGAAGAGACACCATGTGATTTCAGATGTCAATATTTCTGTGGGATCTAAGGAATAAACATTATTTTGTGTAGATAATAAGATGTGTGTGTGTGTGTGTGGTTTGCTTTAATTAGTTATAATTCTCCTGGGCCAATGTTGAAATATTCCAGTACAAGGCTGCGTTCAAGTGACGACATGAAATGGTAGTGGAGTCAGCGTTTTCATACAGGTAATAAATGCACTTCCTCATTCAAGCATTTTCTGATGCTTATTCACTGGAGCCGAGTGAGACGCAGTGAATAGCTCAGCCGCTGGGCTGCTTTAGATGAGCTTGATCTGCCTCTTATCTGTAGCTACAGCCCTACTGGATGAGGATTAACTATTTAGCCATGAGGCTATTGCTTTAAATCACTTACACAACACACACACACACTTAGCCCATAAGATATTTACTGTTGTTGACACAACTGTTAAAGGCTTTTTTGTAAAAGACAATCGCCTTAGCCATTGTAAACAATCTTGAATTCTGCATGAATCCATAGTTCACCTCCATAAAACACACACACACACACATGCAGTGGAGTTTATAGACCTGTCATTTCCCCTCAAGTATCCCTTTAAGATCAGTTCGTATTTGAGGCTGTTACACACTCAAATGTCATTTCCTGAGTTAAATTGGTCAGGCATTACGACCGTAGTGATAGTTGTGCACGTCCAGACGAATCATACTCGATATGGTTGTTAACTCCTGTTTTTCTGTAGGGTTGTTATGCATTTCACCCTTCATCAAAGAACAAAACCTAACTATATTACTATTATTATAGTAGTCCCCTATATAGCAATCACGGACAGGATATAAATTATAATTGATATACATATATATTATTATTTATATATATCCATATGTATATAAAGTTTAGATACAGTGTGTGGTTATATATATTATTATATTATACTTTTTTTTATTTCTTTATTTTTTTTTTGTACTATATATTTCAATGAAACTAAATACCATTATACTTGTTACTCTAGTCTTATGCAATGAAAACGTTAAAAAGGGAATATAACTTTAAAAAGCATCTTTTGAAAATCTTAAGATTCTTTTTTTAAAGGGCGTGTGGGATTGTGTGTGTGGTGTGTGCGTTTGGCATTGTGGTGTTGTTATACCTGTATGAGCTTCTATATCGGTGGTCCTTTCATCCCGACATAATGGGCCACAAGATTACTTAAAATGATCTAAAATAAAACCAGCATTAAAATAAGCTTTAAAAGAAGAACCAGGGTCCACAGCTTTGAAAATCCTGGATATATGAGGTAGTTAAAAGTGTGATTTCAAGAATATTAATTTTGCTAGTAATGCCAAGTTCTAAAATATTTTTTTCAGAGTAGAAATTAAAATCCTTAGCCAGTAAATTATACACCTCTGGAAAAGTAATTTAATTTTAAGAAGAATGGGATCCCTGAAGAACTTTCAGCTTATTTTTAAACACTTTGTCATTGCTAAAGATGTTCCAAAGGGAAACCAAATGAGAATCCTAGAGAGATTAAAGGTTAAATATGACAGAGATTTTTCATGGCAGTTTTTTGTGAGATTCACCATGTTGAGCTGATTGGCAGTTAAAGATGACCAAAACATGATGAGAGAGAAACAGATAACAACAGAGAGCGAGAGATACGGAAAGGTTGCATCCCTCATTCATGACCCAGACATCATTATCAAGTCCCCCAATGGAAATAGCTGACACAGGAGATATCCCCTTCTTCACCGCACAAATCAGTGTAACTCCGAAAGGGAGTTTGACAGAAATGTCAGAGGAACATTTTCCCTCACCTTTAAATGTCACTTCCTTCTCATTCCTGCAGATGCACTCACACAGACATTCAGCTGTAGATTTTAGGTTTTCGAAAGAAAGCTTTTGAACTGATTTGATTTTTGTTGTTTTAACTTTGCTCTGTTAAGGTAGGTGGTGTGTTATAATGGGAAAAGTTTGTGTGTGATTAGATTTGATATGGTGAAGGCTGTTCTCTTCAGATATAAAGAGGCTGTCTGTAATGAATCCAGGATTCCAGTCTAGGTGTCGCCTGTACATTGCGTCAGATGTCACAACAGTGTACGTCATCCTGCGATATCCAGGGTTTGTTTTCAGTACAGGCGCCTCGGCTCGTCCACATATAATTTATTTGAAACCATGGGATTTACGTGTCTCTGTCTGAATGTTGTCTGAGAGGTCATCAAGTTTTTCAGTGAAATTAATGCAATGAAGAGATCGTTATTGTTTTTCATTGAGATTACATTTTGAATTTACTTGGCTACAATGGTTGTTACACCACTCAATTGTCACATACTAGCCAGGAAAAACATGCTCTTCTTTCTCCTGTTCATACTGCATTTCATTTAATGGCCACAATTCCGTGTAATAACATATAAATAAATCTAAAAATTTTTGTCATTACAGTAAAAATGTAAAAAAATATATATTTTAGTTGCATGATCTCCCGTGAGGGCATAACACCCTAACTTCATTGATAAAAAAGTTCGGACTCCCACAATAAGGTTCCTCTGGTTTGCGCTGCCTCTTTTTGTGACAACCATGACACATTGTTTTTTTCAGGGGTGGGTGCGTGGTTGAATGAGACGAGGGTTAAAAGAATAGTGTTAATTAAAAAAAGAACAATATTTTGTAACATTGTAGTTTTCTGTGCGGTGTGTAATTTATGCAATCGCTATATATATATATATATATATATATTATATATAGTATGAATATATAGTGTGTGGGTCGTGTAGACAGTAGTACACTGCAATATGTTTGACCAGGATTGACAAAAAAAAATAGATGACTCCACTGCTTGTGAATGGTATAGTGGTATAATGTTCAAAAGCTTTTTATTTCGATCATGCTGATCTTTGGATCTTTCTGTCATCACTAGAATCCGTAAAAAAAATTCCTCTCAACTGTTTTAAATAATATTGTAAAGCATAAATGTTTCTGAAACATCAATCAGCATATTAGAGTGATTGCTGAAGGATCATGTGACACTAAGATGGAGTAATATGCTGAAAATTCAGCTTTGCCATCTCAGGCATAAATTACATTTTTAAATATATTCAAATTGAAAGCAGTTATTCTAAATAGTAAAAATATTTCAAAATATTATTCCTGCTGTGTTTTGCTCCAATAATGCGCAGGCGTGGTGTAGCTAATAGAATTTCTTTAAAAAAAATTAAAAATCTTACTATTCAAACTTTTGACTGGTAGTGTATGTCAAAATTAAGATACTGTATATAATATATGTTTAGGATATAGATTAAGATCAAGATGTATATTTATTTTATTTATTTATTTTGTTTTTTGGCGTATGTTCTTTATAGTCATAGTGAGTTCTCTTGATGAGTCTACTTCTCCTCTAAAATATGCGCTTTTTTGCTCCCAGAAAATCTGATCCAAATCGGTCAAGACCTAAATAAACAGTCTAGAGGTGCCACAAGACAATCTGTTTAATCAGTAGACTGTAAGCTCTCAGACCTGCTACTGCACCACAGAGAACCAAAAGCTGAGTCAGTGCACCTTATTATTGCATCATATCAACTAGATCTGGTTATCAAAGACCTGGTAGCGGGGGAAACATATGATAATCTACTAGTTATCTTTGGCATGTGTCTACAAGCAGATCTTAGAGCAGTTGGTGGGTCCTGACAGTATGACCACATGCAGGTGAGAGGTGATTGGCAGTTTTTTGAGTTCAAGACGCTTGTTTGGTACGACTACTGAATCCCAGCTGTGGGACCCTGCTGGGAAATGTTCCATGTGTGTGTGGAAATTTCTGAGGCAGAGAGAATAACAGAAAGGGCAGCATAACAGGCTTTTGTAAAGGTCTGTTTTTGAATAATGAATCATAAAACAGCTCACATTAACTTTTGTGGTTTCTTTATACAGCTTTAAGGCCATGTTGTGAGCTATGTAAATATGTTTCAGTGATGGGGTTTATCTGCGTTTTTAGTGTTAATATTTGTAGCAGTGGTGCTATAACAGTAGAGACGGGTTTTAGGAATTTTTGTAGTCTGACTAGAATTAAGCTCTTTTAAAGCATCAGCACAGAGGCGTCTCAGAGAGACTGTTTTAGCTATCAAAGTGTTAGCGTTAGCATGTTAAAACCCTCTGTGAGAAGTTGCATCACTAAATTCATTCCTGTTAAAGCACCACCACTACAGATATCAAAGCAGAACGTTTATAACCAATCCACTGACTTCAGCAGTAAATATCAAGAACTATTACTGTAGGTTTTCACATTGTCTATTGTGAACTACAGTAGAGTCTTTTTATAATAAGTTCAGTAAACCTGCGTTTTATATAACTTCTGGTATAAATAGTGTGCTATTAGTCTAATTATTGAATATCAGTCATTCTATTGTAGGGCTGTGATCATATATCGTGATCGTATAATGCTTTTAATATGTTTTTGATGGACCCATAACCAGTCAACTATACAGGGTTTGAGTTTTCTTCCTGTGATAACCTGAACTTTGAGTGACTGTTATGCTAAGAATGTCAGATTTGCACATCAACATAATTTCCAGATCATTCCTTCATTCTAACTGTGAGCTCATTGTCATAGACTTCTGTCATTCCTGTGGAACTCCACGACCCAGTCCAGGTCATCACAGCACACATTCCTTTCACACAACTGCTTATCTATTCTTTTATTTTGAATGTTGATGTACTCCGCTTGAAATTGAAGCTGAAACTTTATCATCCCTACAGATGTTTTTTTAATAGTTAATTTCACCTATAGCTTTAAGAAGTAATTTAGTTTCCTGTATTTTACTGCAAAAACCCTGCTTCTTACTTTATAACACATTGTATACATTATGGAATAAAACACTTGTTTTCAAGTAGTCTGTAACAGTGGTTCTCAACCTGGGGGCTGGAGCAAACTTTGAAGGGGCCTGCAGAATGACTTTAAATTACTAAATTGTTGTTGATTTATTCAAATAATCAAACTCTAAATTAAAATGCTAAGAAAATCCCTCAATAAGTAGTTTTTATTGAAGAATGTATATCAATATTATTTTTAATAATAAAAAAGTTCGGGAAAAAAAGCAACTTTGTCATATTACAATAGAAGTACTGGAAATATGACCTTTGAATATTATGTTGGACAACCTTTAAATCAAAAAGATTGAGAACCAATGGTATAAACACATACACACACACACACACCCTGTCATTCACCTTTCACCCTTCAACTTCCCATTACCAGTCCAACAAAGACTGGAGTCATTTTCAATCCTGTGCCTCATTATTCTGGTCAGAGGTCACCTGTGCTTGACCTCAGGGATCATTTTGTGACCTTTTTCAGGGGTTAACTGCTTTAGAATGGGTGAGATTGAAGTTAAATGGGTTCTTAACTTCCAAAAAAAAAAAGAAAAGAAATGTATTGTTTGTATTTTATTGTCAGCATTTATTGTGTTTTTAAGCTGGATGCCCTGAATTATCATTGTAGTTCTTTGTTAGATAAAATAAGATTAGCACTTTATTTTACAGTATGTGCACTTACGTGATATAAGAGAACTACATGGGTTAAAGGGATATACAGTGGGTACGGAAAGTATTCAGACCCCCTTAAATTTTTCAGTCTTTGTTATATTGCAGCCATTTGCTAAAATCATTTAAGTTAATTTTATTAATCTCATTAATGTACACACAACACCCCATATTGACAGAAAAACACAGAATTGTTGACATTTTTGCAGATTTATTAAAAAAGAAAAACTGAAATATCACATGGTCCTAAGTATTCAGACCCTTTGCTGTGACACTCATATATTTAACTCAGGTGCTGTCCATTTCTTCTGATAATCCTTGAGATGGTTCTACACCTTCATTTGAGTCCAACTGTGTTTGATTATACTGATTGGACTTGAAAAGGAAAGCCACACACCTGTCTATGTAAGACCTTACAGCTCACAGTGCATGTCAGAGCAAATGAGAATCATGAGGTCAAAGAACCTGCCTGAAGAGCTCAGAGACAGAATTGTGGCAAGCACAGATCTGGCCAAGGTTACAAAAAAAATTCTGCTGCACTTAAGTTTCCTAAGAGCACAGTGGCCTCCATAATCCTTAAATGGAAGACGTTGGGGACGACCAGAACCCTTCCTAATCTGGGCCGTCCGCCAAACTGAGCTTATCGAGGGAGAATTACCTGGTGAAAGAGTTACAGAAGACCCAAAGATCACTGGGCTGCGCTCCAAGATGCGTCGGGATGGTAGAAAGTTGTAGAAAGTCACCATCACGGCCGGAGCCCTCCACCAGTTGGAGCGTTATGGAGAGTGGCCCGACGAAGCCTTCCTCAGTGCAGTTTTGCTAAAAAAAAACCCTAGCTCCCAGATGGTGAGAAATAAGATTCTCTGGTCTGATGGGACCAAGATAGAACTTTTTGTCCTTAATTCTAAGCGGTATGTATGGAAAAAACCAGGCACTGCTCATCACCTGTACAAAACAGTCCCAACAGTGAAGCATGGTGGAGGCAGCATCATGCTGTGGGGGTGTTTTTCAGGGACAGGACGACTGGTTGCAATTGAGGGAAATATGAATGCGGCCAAGTACATGGATATCCTGGATGAAAACCTTCTCCCGAGTGCTCAGGACCTCAGACTGGGCCGTAGGTTTACCTTCCAACAAGACAATGAGCCCCCGAAGTCTAAAATAACGAAGGAGTGGCTTCACTACAACTATGTGACTGTTCTTGAATGGCTCAGCCAGAGCCCTGAATTAAACCCAATTGAGCATCTCTGTAGAGACCTAAAAATGGCTGTCCACCAACGTTTCCCATCCAACCTGACAGAACTGGAGAGGATCTGCAATGAGGAATGGCAGAGGATCCCCAAATCCAGGTGTAAAAACTTGTTGCATCTTTCCCAAAAAAAAACTCATGGCTGTATTAGATCAAAATGTGCTTCTACTAAATACTGAGCAAAGGGTCTGATACTTAGTACCATGTGATATTCCGTTTTCTTTTTAATAAATCGGCAAAAATTTCAACAATTCTGTGTTTTTCTGTCATATGGGGTGCTGTGTGTACATTAATGGGAAAAAAATTAACTTCAATGATTTTAGCCAAATGGCTGCAATTTCACAAAGAGTGAAAATTTAAGGGGTCTGAATCTTTCCGTACGCCCCCCTACTGTAGTTCACCAAAAATGAAATCTGTCATCATTCACAATCACTCTCAAATTGTTCCAACCGTTATGATTTCGTTCTTATTTTGAGCTCAAAAGAAGATATTTTTTTTTTGGTACACAGCTTGCCGTGACATTCCATACTTGGAAAAAATACAATGAAGTCACTTGCTACCATCAATTGTTGTTTACCAACTTCACAACTTCAAAATATCTTCTTTTTTTTGTTCATCAGAAGAAAGAAACTCATACATAGCTTTATTTTGTATTTTAATTTATTCACTAAAATTAGTTTGAGGTGAAACAGTAATTGTTGGACCCCCTAGCTCTAATGAAAAGTTGTACTAGGTAATTAGTAATTCTCTAGCTGTGTTTAAGCTGGATTCCCCCGCCCCCCCCCCCCCCCCCCCCCACATCTCGCCAGGTTCTTTCGGTGTCCCTTTTCGCAGTTCTGTCTTACACAATAGACGTCACAACAACTAAGAAACATGTCTGTATATGTGTAGCACTCCTGTATGAAGATAGAGCAACTTGAGCTGAAAAGTGGAGCATGTGCTGCTGTAGTCTTTAAACCAAGTGTTGCATAACAGAGATTGAAAGTAAGTAGCTGGTAATCACACATATTCACACAGAGTTAGTGTCGCCCACTGCACACCCACTGTGTGGACACAGGCACAATGTGTTTTTCATTCTTTAGTCCTCTAATTTTCTGTCCCTTCTTTCTTTCTCTTTTTCTCTGCACATCAGTCTGTATCATTTGAAGCATCTGTCAGCCTCCATACAAACCCCAACCTGCAGCTTCATATATTCCTGTCCCCTGCAGACTGGTTGAGCACTCGTGTCTGTTATTACTGAGGAAGTGTAGGACAGATCGGGCACAGGGGGTCGTTCTCATAAACTCTTTCTAAATCACTGCTGTCTTTCTCATGAGGGAATCAATCTGCCTAAATGTTGCATCTTATGATGTGTCAGTGTGTGAGAGAAAGATAATGTGGGTCCTGTGTGAAAGCGTTTCCTTTTGCAACAGGAAGTTTGGACTCAAATGTTCATTTTGCTATATTTTTTATTTAAAAATCTGCAGTTCTCTTGTATCATGTATAGATATATAAAGCAGATGTATTTTTACCATCACAGGAATAAAATACATTTTAAAATATATTCATATAGAAAACAGTTGTTTTATATAAATAGTATAAATAGTAATAGTATTTCATAATATTACTATTTGTACTGTAATTTTGATCAGTAAATACAGCCTCAGTGACCATAATTTTTCAAACATTACAAAACTTTCCAATAAAAAAGTTAACTTGATCCGCAAACCTGCATCCACCATCCATCCATCATCCATCCATCCCTAGTCTCCTTGACCAAGAAGAAAAAAAGGTTTTTGTGAATTTTGTATTTTTTCATGTCACCATCAAACCTTTTTATACGAGATGATTCTCAACGGTTATGAAAGATTTAACAGACTTATTTGATTTTACCATTTTGCTAATTGCATATGTGTTAAAAACGCCCTAAGAGGGTTTTTCCTTATATACACTGTTATCCTACACTGTATCTAATTTACATAGTAATAATGAAGAAGAAGTGTAATAATGGGAGTAATAATTGTCAAGATTTTCATAATAATATCTAATATTGAATAGGAATGTTGATACATAATTTTTTCTCCATTCATTTGTTTTGTCTCCCAAAATGTGTAATAAACATGATTTAAGGCCTGGTATCCTCTACAGTGGACATTAGGGATCCTCATTTTAACCGTTAACCGACCTTAAGAATTTTGACCGATTAATACAATAATTTAAACGGTTTAAAAAGTCATTTAATTAATTATTTTTCAGTAATTTATCAAAATATTTAAAAAGGTTTCCTGCATGGTTAAAATACGCTACGCGTATAAAAAAATAGTTTTTTAGGAAAAAAAAAAAGCAAATGAGTCGCATTTTATTATTTCATTCAGAAATAGGCCTAATGCCAAGCGAAATGTTTACAAACATTATAATAAACACTGTAAACATAGCTAGGCTATTTTAGTTCCCCTCGCTCCACAACAAAGCTTTTCAATTAACAGTTTTTAGAAAAGAACAAGAATTAAAAATATTAGAAGTTATAGCAATATAAATGACAAGCCAAAACGAATTAATTTAGGCAAAAACGAAATTGAAACCAATGTTGGGTCTCTCATTCCACAAAATCAAATGTTTTCCGTATTCGCGATGTATTTGAATGGCAAATAATTATTTATTATGTACTTCACTCACGTTCCAATATCCACGTAAAACAAAATGTTTTGCATAACATCACAGCGGTACGGTGATAACTCTTAACGGCACAGGTTTTACTAGTGTGATTTTTTTGTGTTTTTTTTCCATATGTTTGACTGACTGTATTTTATTATGATAATGAACAGGCTACATTGTCAGTAGCAAAGCTTAACGTGGAGAGCCTGCGGCGCTGGCGCAATCAATCACGTGAGTTTTTTCCTTCTAACAGTGGAAGCAACTACTCCTTTTAGTCATAAAGATAATCGGAATTGTAAAAGGTTTGCCTTTATTTATGTACACACATTCACAATAAAAAACAAATCTTAGTGCTTTTGTAAAATAAGCCTAAAAAAAAATAGGATGCCGCTTTCTGCCGTCTGTTTCCTTTCGCGCAGCACAAAAATGAACCGAAACTCTGCATACTTGGCACAGACACTTATCCTTTCTAATTTAATTCAATTCTAATTTAAAATAATCTTGTCGGTTAACGGTTAATAATTGGTTAACGAGCGTTGGTTGTCGGTTAGGAAGAATAACCGAAATGAACATCCCTAGTGGACATGAATGAAATTGATGTCCTGCTTCATAACAAAAAGTCATATTTAAAAAAAAAAATCATTATTTGTGAATAATAAATAACTATTGTGAGAAAATTTAGTTCAGATGTTGTGAACTGTACATATAATTTGCTAACATTAGATTATGTATGTGGACCATCCAGCTTTCTAGATATTTTTATCTGCATCTGGCATTGAAAAAAA
>JADLZN010006226.1:0-50000 GCA_018155175.1 Sinocyclocheilus anophthalmus | reverse complement strand
AAGAAAAACGTCTGTGAGATGAAAACTGTTCCCCTCCCTCGTGCATTGTTGTCGTAAGCCAGTCTCTGACAGAGAAGAAAGAGAAAAGCAGGAGAATAGAGTGTCTGCCCTCATCTAAACTCCCTCTTTCAGCCTTTAGCTTCACCTGTTTAATGAGCATCACTGTCACTCATTTCTGAAGAGATGAAAGGGAGAGCCCTTCTAAAGCACTTACCATCCCCTTTATATGCTAAAGTCGACTCGGTTGATTGATTTATTTATTTATTTTGCTCTACTTTCCTAGAGAAGACCTATTTTAGTTTTTTGTAGGGTGCACCAGAAGCAGTCCTGACTCACTTGATGCCATATGCAAGATAAGGCAATAAGACATGAGGAAAATAGTTTGTAGTTCTATGTATACGTGTAATGCATTTTTTTTTTAGTGAGCAATGAACCTCTGGGTTACAGTATATATATATAAGATTATATATAATATTATATATATATTAGGTAGATATAGGTATACTCTATGTATGTATGTGCACTAACCAATCAATAGCCACATTTTGTATTTCGGAAGGAGGGGTTTCATTAAAACAGGAGCTAAACAGGGTGTTGAGACAACTGGTACAGAAGTGCCCATAATGTAAAATATGTGCAAAATAATGTGCTTTTGGTATAAACATGTATGAAAACCTATTCTAGTACCAAATCAAGACTTTGTAAAATGGCATATAGGACCCTTTTAAGATAAAAAAAAATAATGTTTTTGTAATTTTTTTTTCTTTTCAAAATCTGCTTTGCTCTAAAGGGGCATGATGCTTCTTGAGAAAAGTTGTGCTATGGTAAAAACGGGTTTCACTGTTAAAACATCCCATAACACGTGTTTAAGGCACGTTTAAGCCTTGCTGCCTCATTCTAAAGCACCTCTCCGTTTTTTCCCAAACATTCTTTCCTCAGAACGATGACGCATAGCCCGAATGAGTCCGCTGCGTTTTATCTCCATTTTAAAAATAACCAGTCGCAGTGTTCTTACATGCCCTCTTACCACAACTCTCTTGAGGCAGAGAGAAAGAGAGGTAGAGCGCTCAAGCTGCTGAAAACACCCAACACATCTTAATCAGTAATTATATTACTGACGCCGCAGCCGTTTCAATCCCTCTGTCTCCTTTTGGCCCATTAAGTCTTCTTTGAAGCAGCCCTGGGGCCAAAGCCGTACCCTCAGATTGGAGGCTATTTAGTATGCTGCACACTGGTCTTTATCTAAAGAAGGAATACATAAAAATTCCAATGAATTTTCCAAGAGTTACTTTATTAACAGAACCTTGGCCTAACAGTGAACACTTTGAGCAAATTTGGGAAATTCAAGTTTGAATCTGGCATGCGTCCATGTCTTTCTTTGTCACTACGCTGCTCTCAGTAAGAAGTGGTGAAATGCCAAAGCTAAAAGTATGGGTTGAGATCCTCACTATCCAAGGACGTGCCGCTGTGTGTCAGACATTCACTTCTCACTATCTGCCGTTAATTCACTCTTTATCAGTCTTGTGTCAGACTGAGATAGAACTATAATCTGAAGATTTTAGCATTAGCACATTTCTGTATGCACACGTCAGTAATGTTATCATGTATTCAGGTCATAGCTCATCATTGTTCCATATGTTTTAGTACACGTAAACCCCCACCACAGCACACACACACTACAGAGAGCAAGGATTCTGCTAGTTTTACATGATTTCTAGTTGGTCAAAGCCGACACTTAATGGTCTTTAGCTGTTGCAAGATAGTCTAGATGAGGGGTTTAAACATTTTTAAATCAGGGACCACCAAATTTAATGATGATCCCCTTTTTAAAATGTAAATATAAACAAACCCTGAAAAAAGTTCCTATATTTAATAATTTTTTTCATATTAAGTATATTTACTGATATACAAATTTGAATTAACTTTATTTGTTTTATTTTACATGTCCTAATATTAAGCCTAAAATATGTTTTAATGTCACTATTGATGAGGATTGTATGATTTTTGAGTATTAAAAGCAAGATATTTACATTTAGTCATTTAGCAGACGCTTTTATTCAAAGCGACTTACAAATTAGGACAATAAAAGCAGTCAAAACTAGCAAAATAGCAACAATATATAAGTGCAAATGACCAGTCTCGGTTAGCCTAACACAGTACACAAAGCAAGGTGTATTTTTATATACAGATAGATATATTATAGATATAATAATATAATAGTTAGACAGACACACCCATCTGCACACACACACAACCAAAGAAAAACAAGAAGTAGAATAAACCAATAGAAAGCTGTTTGTTTGTCTGTTCTTTTTTAAAATCACGAATATATAGTAAGTAAATTAAAATAGAATAGAAGTGTAGAGTTAAGGGTCCAATAAAGGTGAAACAGATTTCTATTTAAAGTGTAGCTGAAGTATACTTGCAATAGTTTCACTTTAGCACAATCAAATATACTTCAGTTTATATTTGGTTGGACTTCAACACTACATTAAGTACAAAATTAGTTGTTCTAATTTAGCAGACTTTAAGTATACCAGTTTAGTATACTAAAAGTACAATTGCAAATTATTTTTTTTAAGTCCATAAATATTTAAATGTATTTATAGTATACTTGGCATGTATTTTGAATACATTTTAATAGATTTATCTTTCACTAGGGTGCATCGTATGTAAAGACTAGTTTATACTGTGGGAGATGAAAATGTGATATTAAATGGGACTGTTGCTGTATTTTATATTATTGCTGAAGCCAAAATTAAAATATTATCTGAAGTGATTTTCAGTTCTGATTTCTTTGCATATCATTTTTTACCAATAAGGTCCTTTTAGTTAATGTAAAAATACACTAGCTCAGGTCCATTAAATAATATTAATGGATAGAATGTATTATCAGACAGATTGTGAGTTGGTAATGCTGAGTTTGAATTGATAGACAGTCTTAATAAAGCTAGTTAGAGCTGTTAGACAGCCTTGAACCAGCAACAAATCAACAACAGCTTGACTATGTTTAACTGGAACTTTTTCCTGCAGGTCATTGGAAAGACTGGCCACTGTGACTTCAGTCTTAACCATTCTATTGTGATAATTCCAAGCCACTTTCTGCATTGATTTTAATCTATGGAAATCTGTCTAATACTTTTAAAATGTTTTACACAGAGCTGAGTTATTTTTGGTAGCTGAAGCAGGGAATACATGGAAGTTTTTGTATTTGAAAGTGCTGCAGGGTTTTGTGGATGCTGATTCCGTAGTGGCCTTGAAACACGGAGTGCTCAGATGAGTTCTGGGTAACTGGATGTGCTTAGGTGCATGGTGCAGCACTAGCATTATTATTATTTTTAAGTACACCCGTTTGATCTTCACATACACCAGGCACAGCTCCTGCAGCGCCTGTGAGGTTTTCACAAAGAACTAGTAATACAGTGATTTTTCCGGGTCTTATGCAATATAAATGAGATTTGGTTGGAGGAAAGGTAGCAAGAGGACAAATGGAAAGAGAGAGAAGGAAGCAGAGCGAAATTACCTGGTAGGAACCATTGCATGCAGCTCTAGAGACTAGCATGAGGACAGAAGATGTAGAACAATCCCACTCCTGCTTACATAACCAACATATATACACCAACACCCTCAAGACATGGCCGCCTCAGGCTCCCAGTGACACACACTGCAGAGATTACAGAAGCAGAAAATGTGCTCTGTAACAACAGTGTCAGATGATGAAATGTGTTTGTGTTCACTGACGCACAAATTTTAAGGGTGTATTTGTTATTAACTTTGTGTCTGTGGTGTTTTTGTAAGTAGAGAGCGTGGTGGTTCATGTCAGGTCTCACTGGGGTTTGTGGGCGAGCGTGAGGAAAATCTGTCATATTTCACCCCAAAATCAAAACAGAAATATGAAGTTAAGTAAGATTTTTTTTCGAGGTGACCAGTAAGATTTCTGTGTGATTAACATTAATTTTGTGACAATTAAGTATGTTTTACACAAAATTATTAGTTTGGGTTTTTTCTTTTTGATTTTTTTTTTTTTTAACAAACTCACCGTACATCACATGTGGTGTTCTAATTACGGTAATAAAGGAATATGAAATAATGCATAACATATGGATATAATTCGATGCGTAACAATCTCCTATTAACTAGTATCTTATTGGCTTGCCTAATATTATCATATTAGCTGTTTATAGTACTTATAGCACTATTCCGCATGCCATAGCCATTCTTAATTCCCCCCATACTTACCCTTAACACATTACCTTACTACTAAACTAGCAGCAAATTAGGAGTTTATTTAGGGAAAAGTCATAGTTAATTGTTTGTTAATAGCGAGAATTGGATTGAATGAAACTTAAAATAAAGTGTGACCATATAAATGAATAATTGTATATACACTGCTGTTCACAAATTTGGGGTCTGTCAACATTTTTTAAATGTTTTTAAAACAGTATTCTCCAGTCTTCAGTGTCACTGATCCATCATAAATCATTCTAATATGCTGATATAGTGATCAAGAACATTTCGTCTTATATCAAATGGTGAAAACAGTTGTGCTGGGCGTAATAGTTCAGTGGAAACCTTGATCATTTTTTTTTCAGGTTTCTTTGATGAATTGAAAGTTTAGAAGAACAGCATTTATCTTAAATATAATTTTTTTGTAATATACTTTTGAATAATTTAGTGCGTCATTGATGAAAAGTATTAATTTTATATAAAAAATTATACACTCCAAAATTCTATTGCATATTATATGTGCGGTTTAACGCTACACATGCTTTACATTAGGGGTCGACGGATTAGCGGCGCCGATATTACGCATTTTTATGGTTATCGGATTGGTCATTTTCAAAACAGATTTGCCGATAAAATAATTTAAAAGCAATTAAAGAACGTTTTTGTTATTCTTAAGTTTGACATTCATTTTCATTTTAACACCAGACATATATATCAGTTCAAAATATCGGTTATCGGTCTGCTTGAACTGTAAAAATAGAAATGGGCATCTGCCCTGAAAAAACTTATTGACCCCTACTTTACAGATAATGTGCATTACACATCACAGTTGGTTTGTTTATTTATTTATTTATTGCATAATGCTGATCTGATTGTGGGAATATTATTGGTTATAAACTGTCACAATGGAAAAAAAGGCATTACTTTCTTTATGCAAAACATAATTTCTTTAAATTATATTTCTTTTTTATTTTATTTTGGAGTTAAATGTTCTTGACACGTTTTGTGAGATACTGAGGTAACTCCACAAACAAAGAACGCCTCCCCTTCCGTCTCGCATCTGGAGACTTAAAAACTGCTTGGTGATAGAATCAGATCACCCACTCCCTCTCTCCCTCGCTCCCTCCCGCTCTCCTTTTCTCCTCCCACTCTTTCTTCCTCTCAGTCTCTGTTTTCTGGAGATCAGATGTTGAGAAGAGCGCATGAGAGAGCAGCAGGAGAGAAATGCAGGCAGAGTTACTTCAACATCCACTGAAGGATCTATAGTTCATTTATTAAGTCTTAGAAAAGACGAAAGCATGGCAATGTTTACTTTAATCCAGAAATGAGCCCTTTATTTCACAGGGTTCATTTCTCGGCTGATTTTTAATCGTTTTTTAATCGCTCCATCTTCAGAGAGCACTCAAGTCACAAAAAGTGAAGAATTTTGTCTTGTAAACTCCCCCCAAAAAATCTGTTTAATAAGTTTGCTGTGAATAATTTGGAAAGAGCTTGGTTTTACATTTGGGAATCATTCTACTGGTCTTCTGGGGTCAGTGCCCCTTCTCTTTCCTTGTGCGCGGCTGCGAGAGGAACACAGTCAGGATGACAGAGATCGTGGTGACGGACTGTAATCTGAACTCGGTGTGTGAGCGCGTGGAGCAGCACTGCTGCGTGGACGATCCTTCAGCCATCAAAAGACACACCAACACCGGCGCCAAACTGTGGGGCCGTGTGCGCAGTAAACTGCTCCGACAAAAGGTCACTTGCTCTTTCATTCTCTCTCCATCTGTTACTTCCTCTCTCTACAGCTTCTGCTCTCATTCTCTCAGTCTGTTTCTGCCTGTTTCCTGGTCTTAAACTGACTGAAAGTCACTGATTGAACCAGCACTTTATCATGCTGTCTGTTTATGGACATGAAATGCAGAATGTTGATCCTTTAAAATAATTTTTTTGTCTGGTATTTTTGCTGAAAGGTGTTTGCATCTTTGTAGCTGATCAGTTCTCTCTTGTACCTGCTTTCTTCACCTGTATATATTTTGTTCTTCAGAAGATGAGTATGTATTACAAAGTTACTGAACATGAAGACGTTTAAATATATTTTGGGGGTAATTAATAGTAATAGAAGTATGTCTTTCCTCCTTCCTTTACTTTTTTACATTGGTAGTTTGTTCACTCTCGTTTGATGAGTGTGTGTTGAGCATTGTTGGATGTTAGATGTTAGTTGGGCTGTAGTATTTGTGTGTACTTGTTTATGCTACATTGTGCTTTATGTTAATTAATATGTTAAGGATAGTAAAACCTGAAATTTTTGACATTGTGGGGACTGGCCTGTGGTCCCCATGAGGGGAAAAAAATATTAAAAATATTAAATTATGTTTATCTGAAAGCGTAACAATCCAAACAGGTTTTCTGTAAGGTTTAGGGATGGGTAAGGGATAGAAAATATTGTTTGGTCAGTATAAAACAGTGTGTGTGTGCACGCGTGTGTGCGTGCGTGCGTGTATGTATCTGTGTGTTTGTGTGGGCTGGCTGCAGTTACAGGTTAATTATCACTTTAACCTGCTGTCCTCAGAGCCCCTGGCAAGTATCACCCACCCACTGATGGAGGCCAATTAATCACACCTTTACTCTCACACACACCACTGAATAATCTTGTATTAATAATTACAACACCAGCATGCAATTGCAGAGGCTCTTATAGGACCAAAGTTGCTGTGATCTGTAGCATGGTTTATAAATTAATCTATGAATCTTTATTAACTGAGGCAGAATCAAAATCCAATATTTTTCAGGAAAATTGAGGTTTTGTTGGTGGAACTGCAGTCTCTTACTGTCACAGAGGTTGCATTTACTTATTTAATTATTTGTGAAATATTGTCACAATTAACTTTTTTTCTGTTTTAATATTTTTTTAAATGTAATTTGTTCTTGTGATGGCAAAGTTACATTTTCAGTAGTCATTAATTCGGTCTTCAGTGTTAAGCTGCTTAATTTTGTGTGTGTGTGTGTGTGTGTGTGTGAGTGTGTGTGTGTGTGTGTGTGTGTAAACCATGATACATTTTTTCATGATTCCATGTTGAATAAAAATCAAAAGAAAAGCATTTATGAAATTGAAAATTTGTCAACCTAAATGTGTTTACTGTCACTTTTGATTAGTTTAAGGCCCATTTGCAGAATAAAGTTTTGATTTCTTTAAGAAACTATTCTTACTCTTATTCTGACCTCAAACATTTGATCAGTAGTGTAAATCAAAATTTCACACTGCAAGAAAGGTTGGGGACCCCTGCTATAGAGAGAAGGATTGTTCGTCAGTGTCATTTCTAATGGCACTGGTGTATGCCACATGATCTAATTCATTCTAGTTCAGTGTTGCTGAATGATTGTTCTGCTGTAATGAGATCAGTGCCTTCACACTCTGCATGTAACTGTGGGAGTAGGTGTGCAGCTGTGTGTGTGTGTGTGTGTGTTTGTGTTTGTGTGCCGATGTGAGTCGGCGAAATCTAGATCTCTACACGAGGGGTATTTGCCCTGCCAGCACTTTGAGCGGTAATTTATGTGCATAGTTTTTCTGGCTATAAGAACAAAGCATTTTAGCCTCTGCTGTATTTCTGTGTGTGTCTTCTGCCCAGTCAGGTCAATGCTCTTCCTATAGAGACAGGTTACAGACAAAGACGCCTCACTGTGACTGTAGGATAATAGATTTTGTTATTAAACAAAGCAAGACCCATGTCTTTCCATGTGCCAAGCTCATGCTCTTTTGATGTTCTCTGTCTCTTGCCTTGTCTTTCTCTGACTTCCTCTCCTTCTGTTGTTTCTGAAACATCATCTATATTAATTTGATCTGATAACATATTCCTTCATAGAAGGAATTCTGCCTGTAAATCACTTACACGCACTGTACAGACACACCCTGTCTTTGTCTTTGTCTTCCCACAGGTATTGACACATAAAGACTGTCTGTTAAATGTAGACACAGACAGTTACTCATATATGCTCATATTCAGACACAGGTGTAATAGAAACACACATAATTGCCACTTACCACCAATTACATTTACAAACCCGATTCCAAAAAAGTTGGGACACTGTACAAATTGTGAATAAAAACAGAATGCAATGATGTGGAAGTTTCAAATTTCAATATTTTATTCAGAATACAACATAGATGACATATCAAATGTTTAAACTGAGAAAATGTATCATTTTAAGGGAAAAATAAGTTGATTGTAAATTTCATGGCATCAACACATCTCAAAAAAGTTGGGACAAGGCCATGTTTACCACTGTGTGGCATCCCCTCTTCTTTTTATAACAGTCTGCAAACGTCTGGGGACTGAGGAGACAAGTTGCTCAAGTTTAGGAATAGGAATGTTGTCCCATTCTTGTCTAATACAGGCTTCTAGTTGCTCAACTGTCTTAGGTCTTCTTTGTCGCATCTTCCTCTTTGTGATGCGCCAAATGTTTTCTATGGGTGAAAGATCTGGACTGCAGGCTGGCCATTTCAGTACCCGGATCCTTCTTCTACGCAGCCATGATGTTGTAATTGATGCAGTATGTGGTCTGGCATTGTCATGTTGGAAAATGCAAGGTCTTCCCTGAAAGAGACGACGTCTGGATGGGAGCATATGTTGTTCTAGAACTTGGATATACCTTTCAGCATTGATGGTGCCTTTCCAGATGTGTAAGCTGCCCATGCCACACGCACTCATGCAACCCCATACCATCAGAGATGCAGGCTTCTGAACTGAGCGCTGATAACAGCTTGGGTTGTCCTTGTCCTCTTTAGTCCGGATGACATGGCGTCCCAGTTTTTCCAAAAAGAACTTCACATTTTGGTTCGTCTGACGACAGAACAGTTTTCCACTTTGCCACGGTTCATTTTAAATGAGCCTTGGCCCATAGAAAACGCCTGCGCTTCTGGATCATTTTTAGATTTGGCTTCTTTTTTGACCTATAGAGTTTTAGCCGGCAACGGCGAATGGCACGGTGGATTTTGTTCACCGACAGTGTTTTCTGGAAGTATTCCTGAGCCCATGTTGTGATTTCCATTACAGTAGCTTTCCTGTATGTGATGCAGTGCCGTCTAAGGGCCCGAAGATCACGGGCATCCAGTATGGTTTTCTGGCCTTGACCCTTACGCACAGAGATTGTTCCAGATTCTCTGAATCTTTGGATGATATTATGCACTGTAGATGATGATAACTTCAAACGCTTTGCAATTTTTCTCTGAGAAACTCCTTTCTGATATTGCTCCACTATTTTTTGCCGCAGCATTGGGGGAATTGGTGATCCTCTGCCCATCTTGACCACTCTGAGAGACACTGCCACTCTGAGAGGCTCTTTTTATACCCAATCATGTTGCCAATTGACCTAATAAGTTGCAAATTGGTCCTCCAGCTGTTCCTTATATGTACATTTATCTTTTCCGGCCTCTTATTGCTACCTGTCCCAACTTTTTTGGAATGTGTAGCTCTCATGAAATCCAAAATGAGCCAATATTTGGCATGACATTTCAAAATGTCTCACTTTCAACATTTGATATGTTATCTATATTCTATTGTGAATAAAATATAAGTTTATGAGATTTGTAAATTATTCCATTCCTTTTTTACTCACAATTTGTACAGTGTCCCAACTTTTTTGGAATTGGGTTTGTATAAACAAACCTCATTTTGCAGTCATTTTCACTTTAAAATGCATTGAAACACACTCTCTCACAGATGGCCAATCTCATTGAATGAATATTGAATGAGTCTTTGTGGTCAAGAGAGTGTGTGTGTTTATCTGTATGAGTGTGTTCCTTTGATATGGTCATGAATGATCCCAGTGTTGTCTTATGACCTGCTTATAATGTCTGACCTCCACAGATGCACTTTCATTTGATAAACATAAATCTCAACAGAACACACCCCTCAGGCCAGAAACATAAGCTGTGTCCAAAATTGCCCCTTAAATCCTCTGTGAAAGGTATATAGTGCACTATTTGAGGAAACCATTTGAAGTGGTGTCCAAAACCATAGTGCACATTATTAAGTGTACGCATTCAAACCCAGAATTCACTGCAACCAAATGTACGCTACTTATTTCTATTTCCTGCATTTTGCTGGAAGATGCCAACCATAGTCACTAGATTGACTGAGAATTTTTTTTTTGTAGAATTGTACACAATTTTGATACTGTGTTGGATCACACGGTACTTGTGAAGTTCACTTCCAGAATAAAAAAATCCTGATAATTTACTATTACTATTAATTGTCATCCAAGATGTTCATGTCTTTCTTTCTTCAGTCGAAAAGACTTTAAGATTTTTGAGGAAAACATTCCAGGATTTTTGTCCATATGGTGAACGTCAATAGGAGCAAACAGGTTGAAGGTCCAAACTGCAGTTTCAATGCAGCTTCAAAGGGCTCTACATGATACCAGCCGTGGAATTAGGGTCTTATTTAGCTAAATGATCTGTCATTTTCTAAGAAAAATACAAATTTATATACTTTTTAACCACAAATACTCGTCTTGCACTAGCTCGACCTCACGCATTACGTAATCATGCACACGTGACGTAGGCGGAAGTACCGACTCAGTGTTCACAAAGCGAATGTGTAGAGAAAGTCAAACGCCCTTTACCAAAAAAAAAAACCTTAAAACAACAATGTTGGACGATTTTGAAGTTGGAGGAGAAAATGAGATGGAGTTTTTCGCCCTGACCCTGCCTTTTTGACCAACGTACAAAGGGAAAACTAGCCACACGTGTCTTTTCCAGCATGATTACGTAATGCGTGAAGTCGCACATGTACATTACAGAGCTAGTGCAAGACAAGCATTTGTGGTTAAAATGTATAAAAAAAGTATTATTATTTTTTTTTTAAGAAAGTGACCTTTTCGTTTTCTCGCCTAGATCAAAAGACTCCCGTTTTCCTCGGCTGGGATCGTGTAGAGCCCTTTGAAGCTGCATTGAAACTGCAATTTGAACCTTCAACCTGTTGGCTCCCATTGAAGTCCACTATATGGAGAAAATTCCTGGAATGTTTTCCTCAAAAAACGTAATGTCTTTGCGACTGAAGAAAGAAAGAGATGAGCATCTTGGATGACATGGGGGTGAATAAATTATCATGGAATTTGCATTCTGGAAATTAACTTCTTTAATGTAAATTCCAATATAAAATATTAGTCCTGAACCAAAACCAGTTGAGAATCACTGCTTTTTATGCAAGATCAAATGCATATACTTTACCAACACATTGGAAATGTAATTCATTTGTACATACTGTACAGAATTAGATTTCATGGAATTCTTATATGTTCCACAGAAGAGAGAAATTCATACAGTTTTGGAACTGCATGGGGGTAAATGATGGGTAAATGATGACACTCCTTTAGTTTTAAGTTGAACTACCTCTATAACAAACCTCAATACGCAAAGAGCATATGCTATTATGCTGTATTAAGTAAATTGTTGGCTGTAGTTGACCTGAAAACTGATTGTAAGAAGACCGCTCACACTAATGCTCACTATAGTGCCCCTTGTGGCGAAGCAGAAATTGTTCCTCCTTTCAAAGGAATGAAAGAACAGAAGGAGGGACAGTCTGTGTGAAAGAGATGTATTATGCACAAGAAGAATATGTCCCCAGAGATGAACCCATCCTCGGCTGTAACTATCTTCTCTCCAGCCTATACTGCTCCAGGTTATAACATGCTAATGACTGGACTACTGATGAACCCTGCTCCTCTTTAAAGGCCTTTAAATGCCAGCTATATGCTAATGGATGCTTTTATCACCTACATAAATCTTCTGCTGCCAGTGTGAGGGCACCGGACCCCTATGAGGGGCTACTGAACCCCCACACGGCCTTGCTTATTGGGCTAATGAAGTGGAGGAGGATGATGGTGAGGTTCGTTACTGGACACAACAGCTGTTGACCTGTTTGGATTTCTTCTTTATACAGTTAAGTGCTGTGGCAATACCATGGTACTTTGATATATATCATGGCACTGGATGTTTCCGTATTACTTCGTTTTACAGTGTCCAGTGTACACGATTGTACTGTGTTAAATATACAGGTTATGCTTTTGGACTGTTTGTGTCTGATTCAGTCATTCTTTCACGTTTTGTTTCATGATAATTGGACCAAATGGGTCCATGAGGGATTGTGTTATTCATGGTTCTCTCATGGTTAGCAGAGGTTTAGTTTGATTTATGACACTGTCCTCTATGTTAACTGGCTTGCATTTATTAGCAACAGAGTCATTAGCATCCAACGGTAATGACAGTCTGTTAAAAATATATCTTAAGCTTCATAACTTTCAGGGTATTTACGATAGCTGGATTTCTTGACTCATGGGGTTGTTGTTTTTAGTTTCTGTAGTTCTATTTTAAATTCTTTTTTTTAGCAGTCACACAAGCAAAAACCTTTTGGACATATTTTTGGACACTTACAAAAGCAATACCATGTTTTATAATTATGTTTTTGTGTTTTTTTGAAGAAACCTCACTTATAAAAATTTACTGTACTATAGTAATACCTGGGACTTTGATATTACTGTAAATGGTACTTTGCGGTTCTTTCAAGAATACAATACTGCGTTCAAAGAAATGCTTTTTACCATAGTATATGTACTATAGGCTACATGATAATCATTCAGTACTATGGTATATATCAAAGTTCTATGGTATTACCACCAGTACTTCCATCACAAGGACTGTCACAAGTAGTGTTTTTACATACCTTATATGGAAGAGCTCTAAATTTGTTTTACAAAAATGTGTATGATGATAGTAAAAGATGTGAGCATGACATTGATGACCATGTTTATGAATCAGCAGATTATTGGCATTTCCTGTGTGATTAAATTTACTGAAAGAGGCCCAGTCCAGCCCGGCAGGCTGAGCCTGTGACACCGGCCCAATGCATCAGAACACTACAACAAACATCAGTCTGACCTCCACACCAACCTCTGAATACCACAGAAATTACGGATTTTTCCCATGCACACCACACGATGAGCAAACACATGTTTTCCTACAAATGCCAAGATTTCTCCAGAGTGAGAGCTGTAACTACTGGCCACATGCTACAGAGAGATGTGTGAAGGGTAACACTGGGTGTCTGGCTGTAGCATGCCATATAGTCATGAAAAATAAGGTGATCAGGACATTATAAAGCAGGGCTTGATATTTTACTGAGAGCTTGTTGAACAAAGCTGTTTGTCGTGTTTATTTGAGTGCTTTAGCCTGCATTGCTCCCTGTGGGTTCTTACAGTATAAACAAAGCGGCATAAATACAATGTATTGTAAATGTAAAGGTTTACATTAACAGTATTGTTAATGTAAACACAATAAAGTTGTGTCTTTGCTGTATTTGTGCATGTTTGCTCACAACATGAGTCACATTTAACCTCTTTCCAGCCTGCGTTACAGCCTTGATTATACAATACCAAGGCTCTTTATGTAAGGATGATGAGCACAGAGCTACACCAGTCACACAAAACTGCCTCCGTTCATTCATACACCTACAGCACACTGGATGTTATACTGTATGAAAGATGATTGGAAATGGTTTTCCATTTTCTGTTTTGTTATGACTTTTTCATGACGTTTGGTTCCAATATTGGTTGTTCAGTGCCTGGATACTTCTGCCCTTGCTGACAGATACTAAAATACTCTTGACAATGTTTTCAGCACTCTTACTGAATCTACACTGCTGGGACAAAGAAATTGTTATGAGCTTGAAGTCTCATTATTTTATTTCCCTGTCCTTGCTGAATATTAATACACAACCATTCAAAAGTTTGAGGTTGGTATAAGAATTTTGATGTTTTTGAAAGAAGATTATTAAACTCACCAATGGTGCATTTATTTGATTAAAAATTACAGCCAAACAGCCAATATTAAGTATTACCCGTTGAAATTAACTTTTCTATTTTAATATATTCTAGAATGTAATTTATTCCTGTGATGCAAAGCTGAATTTTCAGCAGCCATTAGATTACTTCAGTCTTCAGTTTCACAAGAAATCATTGAAATATGCTGAATATTTGCTCAAGAAACGTTTCTTCTTATCATTAGTTGTGCTGCTTAATATTATGTGGTATATATATATTAATAGAAAAATGAAAAGAACAATTGATTTGAAACTGAAATCTTTTGTAATGTAACATTATAAATGTCTTAACTCTCATTCATTTAATGCATCCTTGCTGAATGAAAGTAGTTATTTCTTTCAACAATATTACAAACCCCAACATTTAAAACAGTAGTGTATATTTCAGAGAGCTAAACCATGGGAATAAAATATGACAATGCATCAGTCATTTCACTGTGTTTATTCAATTGTTTGATTGTCTCAAACAGTGCAAGCTTTAAATGACTGCCATGGTACAATGGCTAAAAAATACACTATGGAATTCATTGCTAGGAAGAGAATAAGGGAATGTAAGAGAAAAAAGGGATAGTGACAGGCTTTTAAACTCTACTTGAGGAATGTGAATTAAATATTTGATTTCTCTTTGATCAAACAAAGTGGTGTAATTGCGACTGTGAGAGTGTTTCTTATCTGTTTGATGTATTTAAAGGATTCTCCAGCGATGTGTTCTAGAGAGAGCAGCGTGATTGGCCAATGAGGTCAGTGTAACCTAAGTTTGCTGAAAAATGTGCAGTCTATCAGTCAGTGGCTCCTATCAAAGCTCTGTGTGTGTGTGTGTATAATCAGAGGAGTAGTGAGACTTTATATTCATCTTAACAAGGACTCGTGTGCTGCATGCGCGTGCTGTATTTGTAACAAATGCACTGGTATCATGCTCTCCCTCCCTTTGATTCTCGGTAAGGATCCTCTGAGCAGAGAGAGGCCAGCCAGAGAACACTGTGTTCTGCTCCGTACAGCAGCAGGCTGGCAGAACAGAGAGAGATGAGGGAGACAGGACACGCTGAATGAGAGAGAACGAGACGGCAGGAAAGAAGAGAACAGAATGAAAATCTGTATCTCCAAAGTTTTCATGTCATCGTGGCTGTTTTTGTTTTTATATTTTGATCAGTAACATAATTTTGGAACTACTCTTCTTAATACCGTAATAATACTATGTTTTTTCAATGTGTGTCATGGGAACACTATGGTGTATTTCGTTGGCTGCACATGTGTGTGCGACCACATTTTTTTCACTGTTCATAACTCCACATTGCTGTTTCTCCTGCTCCATCTCGTCTGCGTGCCTACAGTAGTCCCCTGTCAACCGCATAGGATCGTTCTCTTTCTTCATTTTCTCTTGTGTGACATGTGTACCCTTCTGATTGGGTCCTCGTACGCACTTTCAAGTCTGGAATGACTTGGCCCGACTCCTGATACGCGTGTCGCTGAATCACAGTAATTACCAATTAAGTATCGGTTTAATTTAATATTCCGTACTTAAAATTGTAGTCTAAATTCGTGTTCTTCCAACGACCTCCTGCGAGCCTCGAAGCTCGAGGGCTCAAGTGTATATTTGGATCAGACTTCCCAGAACTTTCAACGCTTTTGATCAGGACCCAATAAACCTCATTCTCAGGTCTGCCCTAAGGCTCTTACTGCAAAACCTTTCAGAGCTCAGGAGCTTTTATCTTTGTTTTGGTTGTGCCCGTCCCTGAGCGGTTAAATGAAGACATGGAAGATACAGTACTATTAGCCGGGTTTCCATCCAAAGTTGCGAATTTAAACCTATGCGCACAACTGGCATCTCGCCTAAACACTAGTTGCGAAACAAGCTCGTTTCCCCAACAAGTCAAAGAGACACAAAATCCGTGCACTCCCTCCTGATTAAAGCTTGCACTAAGAAAATAGGAAACGAATCGAATAATTTTCCATATCTAATTAACTACCGGCTTTCACTGCACGATGCTAGAAGGCCCCAATCGAACACAGTCAATATGTGAATGTTCGTGTGCATTGCTTTCAGAGGTCAATCGTCTGCTGTTTGGTGGACATCTTCTTTGGGCCGTCCGTTCGGCGTCTATCTTTTGCATAGACATTTCTTGCGGGAGGCAGCTTAGCAAAATACTTTCTTGATGACAGACTTTGCTTGTGTCCTTTCGGCAGGACCATGGAACAACATTTGCGATGCTTTGGATGAGGACTCGGGTTTTTTGCCGCGCTGCTGGCTGTTAGTTCAGGTTTTTGCCGTCCCATACAACACAAAGTCATCTCTTTACTTTTTTTGAGTGCGCTTGGATGATTTGTTCCGCGCAAAATGCTTTCCATCTCCCATTATTTGTCATGTCGCTCAACCCTTTTTCACACAGGCAGTCAAAACAGACACACCACATTAATCTGGATTCAAGCTCGCATAGCGTATTGAAAACCTTTTTTTTGCTGAGCGTGAATTAATAACCTCGTGATTTTTTATAATTTTCGTTTATATTGTCGAAATTTATTATTTTTGCATTTCCATCATTCGTTTCTCATGCGATACTTCAAAATGCGCATTAAAATAGGGTGATGGAAATATAGCTATTGACTGGTGTCTTGAAGACGGTTGGCCAATGCTGAGAGTGATGAGAATAAGTTTCTTCTCTGACCTTCACCCCAGCCTTAACATGATCATCCAGTCTGGCTTATTGGGAATCAATTGAGTACGCTGTTAAAATAATCTCATAGACGTTAGTTTTGAGCTCTTTTATCCCAAACTTTGAGATTTCCCAGAGGAAAATGAGAAGTGGTGTTTGTGGGGTGATGTGAGGTGAAATCCCTCAGGACATTTACTAAGAGTTTGGAGAAAAGCACTTGGACAGATGAGGTGTCTACAAGGCGAGTCTTTGTAAGGGTAAGCCGTTTAGCTGTATTAAAGGATTTTCTAGACATATCATGGACCCGTTTGATTCCATACATTTTTTATAAAGTACTGTAAGAAGCACCAGAAGGTTAGAGAAGGGCTCAAGTAAGGGCATGTGTAGCATAGATATTTGGGATCTGTAAGGCTACATTCACACTGCAGAATAATATGGTTGTCAGTAATGTTTGGAGTGATAAATACTGTTATTTTCATTAACAGTTCGTAAAAAAGTGACAACTACATGTGTTTTGACATGCGTATGAGTTAAAAATTTATCAGAGGGTCAATGAGTTGACTCTCACCTATATGTCCAGATCTTGTTAGTTATTCAAAAATATATTTATGATTATTTGAAAACACATCTTTTATGTTATTGAATAGTTTTACATAATTATGATTTATTATGATGCGTTATTTCTTAGAAAAGCAGTTGAGCAATTTTGTTAAGTCATTATAAAAAAAATTGTCTGCCAAATCAAAGTATAGAACAGAATAAAACATTAAATATATAATTAAAAGAAGAATGTATGTGTGTATATATATATATATAATAAAAATATATCATAGAGACCCCTGCAGCAGACCCTCATGTATGTGTCAAGGTCAATACAGCTCTTAAAATATCAGAAAATATCAATTTGATTTGGATTAACCTCAGAACCACAGTAAACACCAGACTCGCTTGCGTCCTCACTGCTGATCTCAAAATATCCATTTATTACCCTGTTAATTTGATTGGTGTAAACATGTCATATTGGTTTAGCCGTGGGATAATAACAAGGCTGCAGCATTCCATAAATATCCGATAAGAATCTCATTATAGCCCTAATATATGTATAAACAACACCAGTATGATGATTGCCCTCTAATTGTATTGAGAGAATTGATTTTAGTGATACAAGCTAATGCAGTTTTATGTGCTTGACGGACCTTGTCAGACGTTCTCATAAAAAGCTACTCAACCTACGCATGTTTTCCTGTAAATGTTAATTTTATGGCTGATTTGTCAGCATGTGTGCTGTTTGTGTTCCCTCATGCATAAGCCAACTTCATGTTGATTGTCAGTGAAGTTTAATTAAATGCATATGCACAGGAATTGCTTTGGATTGAGTCTTAGTGTGGAGTAGTTGATTTCTAACGGTGATCAGTAACTGGATTCAGATATGGTCCGATTTGTTTATTATCGTGTCTCTTACCTTTGGGTTTGATTGACAGATTAGTTTAAGAGTGGGGAGAGTCCTCCCTAGATAGCCCTTCCCATCATCCATCTAGTCTGTGGCATGTAGCATGGGAAACTGATGTGTATGTGAGAGAGAGTGTAACTAAGTCTGCTCTCCTTAGAGAGTTGTGTGTTAATGGAAACAGCACAGATTTTGTCTAGAGTCCTTTTCCTTATATGTTCACAGGACAGTAGCCTGAAAGTACCTAAATATCATAGTGTGAGTTCTTATGAGTTATGGGTAATACTAAACACTCTAAATGGCCTGATCTCTGAATATAACAGTTTTGTCACTGTCACATCCAGCTCATTGAAGTAGTGATTCTTACTTTGATTCATGTTGTGTTTATAGTGCTGTGTTTCAGTGAAGACTGTTTTCATTATAGAGCTGTATTCAGGTTTGATTCATCTGTGCTGGACTCCTGCTCTCATGCAGCAGTGTAATACAGTTAACTTTACGGTCTAGATATGTAATAATAAGGGAATAAGTCTACTGTGACTTTCTCAGGGGTTTTTTATAGAAAGGACTGCCTGGGAATTTTTAGATAGAATAGCAAAATGATTTTGCGTCATCTATATCAAAAAAAAAAAGAGGGGAGGGTGGGGGAGAGGAAATAGAAATAAGCTGCTGTTGTAGGTTTAAAATGTTCACATAAAGAGTTGGCATGTAGAAACAGACATACTATATAGCAAATCTCAACTGCTTGATTGCTTGTATCATCGCAAAAAGTAAACTATATTATCACCTAGCTCTAATCCCCTAAATGCAGCTGTAAGGCATTAAGAAATACTGAACTTTTAGCATACTGGTTTTTAAGCTGCTTTTTGAAAACGCGTGTATTGTGAAGAGAGCTATACCAATAAATACATTTGAAATTTAACATACAACGCAGGTGTTTACTGATATATTGTTCAAAATATTGCATCATAAACCTGAAATACCCTCATGCACCCTGATACTGTACTGAAATACTGAAAACTGTGGCTGTTCTGAGCCTCAGGCCTTTTTCATTCTGGAGGCAATTTATTGGTATTCATTGTTGAAATATTGGTCTGCTGTGGTCTCTCAGCACTAACCTTTGACTTATGACAATACTCTCTGAGGCCATAGTGTTTGCATTGTACTGAGCAGCAATAATTGCATCATAACTCTCTGTGCTAACGATGAAGTAATTCTCACGCTCATTTCTCTCTGTCTCTTTACAGCTGGACCCACAGACTGTGCAGTCCAAAAACTGGCATATGGACGTCATAGAAATGAATGGGGTACTAATTTATTTCCCATCAAACATATTGATACTTCTTGCATTATTGCCCTACACACATATCTCATTTATGGTTATTTTTCAGATTAAAGTGGAGTTTTCCATGAAGTTTACCAGTCGGGACTTAAGTTTGAAGCGGACGCCATCTAAGAAACAGAGCGGCGTGTTTGGGGTCAAAATCAGTGTGGTAACAAAGTGAGTGAAATCTCAAGCCTTAAAGTTGACATGTTTTCTGAATGCATGTTATTGAACCTATTGTGAATGATTCATCCATGCATTTGTTTCTTCTTCTTTTTTTGACCTTGTAAAGTATAGCCTAAATGAAATTAAAAATTTAATTGAAAAGGAACTGGATGTTACAGTTACGACAAAAAATCGATTGTTATGTCAGTTTCCCCACAACTTTAAACACTCAAAATATACTGCATAAAAAGACTACATTATTGTGGTGGATTTAGCCTTACTGAACAGCAATATTTGTCAAAGCCTGCACAGTTTCTCATGTACAGTACATTAACTTTGCCTGTTGTTGTTCCTCAGGCGCGAACGCTCCAAGGTGCCTTACATTGTGCGGCAATGCATTGAGGAGGTGGAAAAGAGAGGGATTGATGAAGTGGGCATTTACAGGATCTCTGGAGTGGCCACAGACATCCAGGCCCTCAAAGCTGCGTTTGACGCCAGTAAGAGACTCTTAAGCAATTACACTTCACACACTCGTCCAACTACTATACACCGTGTGCATAATTATTAGGCACGTTGATATTCTGATGATATTTTTTTCTCAAGCACATTTGACCAATTCCAAACCACATGAGCTTACTGCCTTGCATTTATATGGCTGGCTAGCATTCACTTGAGTTTCCTGCAGCGTGCTTTCAGAGTTTCTCTGAAACCCTCCACCTTCCCTGCACATCTCTTCCCTCAGCCTACCACCTGTATTGATCTGCTACAGGTTATTTTATATGCTATTTGTGCAGCAGCAGAATGTCTCAAATACTCACGGCACCGTATCACTGTATGCATTGGCAGTAGCAAGTTCCTGTACTTGCTTGCAGCAGCAGCAATAATCTACACCTACAGCTATAACCAACAACAGCAGCAATTCAGCAGCAGCGTAGCAGATCTGTTCCGCCAAGACCAAACACATTAAAAATGCCATCGCTAAAATCTTCAGAGAGTTGTCATTATTGAACTACTATTAAGTTTGTATTTAATCATTTATAAGTGATATATGATTGTCCATGAAGGCTGGAAGTGAAAAGACCCTTTATATTCAGCTGTGCAGAATTTTTAGGCATGTTTTCTTTTACAGATAAAATGAGCCAAAAAAGAGGTTTAACTCAGACTGAAAAGTCAAAAATTCTTAAATCCCCATGAGAAATATTCAAAACTGATGCAATAGAGAAATTCTAAAGTTAAGACATGACCATTGGACAGCAAAATGCTCACCGGGACAGCGGGGTCAGAAAAAAATAAGTGGGGAAGAAAAGACAATCGTTAACTGCAAAATAATTAATGTGAAGAATTAGGTGTAAAACCATCAGGAAACGTTTAGTCTCCAGCGCCACTATTTTCCAGAACTGCATCCTTGAGTCTCTAGAATTACAAGGTGACAGGTTCTCAGATACTTTGCTTGGGTAAAAAATCTTAAAAAATGACCCTCACTTAATAAGAATAACATTCTGAAGTATTGTGAAATACATTAAGACTAATTTTTTTATAGGCTTTATCAACAGATAAGTTGCAAGTGACTCTTGAAGGACCAGCACCACATCTTTTTGTACCACTTTTCAGGCAGTAAGTTTTAGGAGCTCATTTTCAGTCAATTCTGCAAGACAGACTTTTCAGGATAGGAAATGGACTAAAAATGAGCTCTTAAAACTTACTGCCAGATTCTGGAAGATACTTTGCAATTTCTCTATTGCATTAGTTTTGAATAATTTTGTGACTTTTCAGTCTGAGTTAAACCTCTTTTTTGGCTCATTTTATCTGTAAAAGAAAACATGCCTAATAATTCTGCACACCTGAATATAAGGAGTGTTCCACTTCCAGCCTTCATGGACAATTATATATCACTCATAAATGATTAAATACACAATTAATAGTAGTTATTAAGATTGATGTGGTTTGGAATTGGTCAAATGTGCTTGGAAAACAAATATCATCAGAATATTAACGTGCCTAATAATAATGCACACGGTGTATATGCAAAAGGGCAAAATGAGCCTTTATTTTTTCATTTGTGATTCCTTGCGGTCAGATTGGCTGGGAAGCCAATTTGCGAGGCGGCAATTTGCATCAGCATTGCACACAGTAGTGAGATATTCCTCCATTCGTTTATTCTTACTACATCTTATACAGTATTTTGCTTTGATTTCCCATCAGTCTCTGGTTATGTGAGTCAGTGGAAGCCTGTGTCTTGAGTCTAAAAGCAGCAGCAGTGTTGTGGGAAAGGCCATGCAGAGGTCTGACCCCTTCCAGCTGTCAGCTGGCTCAATAAACACACACACACGAGTCTGTAGGGACTATCCAGAGCTGTACCTTCATGTCTTGCTCACTGTTATGTCATATGTCATGCCGGAAGCTTATTACTCAGCCTGCATGAGCATTTATTATGATGGCAGATCATTTACTCTTTCTCTCTGTCTCTCTTTCTCAGATACCAAAGATATCCTGGTGATGTTGAGTGACATGGACATTAATGCCATAGCAGGGACACTGAAATTGTATTTCAGGGAGCTGCCAGAACCTCTTCTCACAGACCGGCTTTACCCGGCCTTCATGGAGGGCATTGGTATGACCTTTCACACTTAAAACTACATCACCGTGTGATTAGTAGCAGAATCATTTAGAATTAAGGTGATAAGGTGTAATAACACTCCTCTTCGTCAAACTCTTTATCACAGCTCTCTCAGATCCTGCAGCAAAAGAAAACTGCATGATGCATCTGCTGCGGTCGCTACCAGACCCAAATCTCATCACATTCCTCACCCTACTGGAACACCTGAGAGTAAACTACCCACCACATGTGGTTTCCGATGTTTTTATGTTTTATTATGGACATAATGACTTATAATTTATACTGTACAAACTTTATATTCTATCTCTTACCCCACCCCTAAACACAACCCTCACAGAAAACATTCTGCATTTTTACATTTTCAAAAAACATATTTTCGTATGATTTCTTTATTATTAGTATGTTTTCTTAATGGGAACCAAACAGTGTCCCAATGAGATCAAACATTTTGGGTATTACTATCCTTGCGGGGATGTTTTGACATTTATTTGATTAACAATACAGCAAAACAGCAATTTTGTGAAATATCTTAATGTTTTAAAAAGTAATTTATTACATGCATTTAAAATTTGAAATGTAATTCCTGCGATGGCAAAGCTGAATTTTCAGCTGTCATTATTTTAGTTTTCAAAGTCACATGATCCTTCAGAAATCAGTCTAATATGCCGATTTGCTGATTTATTGTCAATTATATGGTACTCAATTTTTTATTGCGTTTCTTATCAATGTTAAAAACTGTTTTTGCTGCCTTATATTTTTGTGGAAATCATTTGATAAATAGATCTTACTTACCCCATTCTTTTGAAAACTTAATGGTTTCCACAGAAATATTAAGCATGACAACTGTTTTCAATATTGAAATGTTTCTTGAGCACCAAATCATTATATCAGAATGATTTCTGAAGGATCATGTGACACTAAAGACTGAAGTAATGGCTGCTGATAATTCACCTTTGCCATCCGGAATAAAAATTACCTTTTAATAAATTAAAATGAAGGGAAGACAGGACTAACTTGTTGTTGACAGTGACTCTTTAAAACAGCTTCACATGAACATCAGTTCAGTCACCATCATAAATATACCCACGGTTCTGTTTTATTTTAGTTCGTGTGAAACTGCTGTGGCAATTCACACGAATCTCTCTGAAACGTCAGTAATTAGCCAGCAAGGCCTCGGGTTTATAAACACTGTCACAAATAATCTCTCTGGAGGCCTTATTGCCAACTCTAACTGCCGCAATTAACACATCACAGACACACAGCACATGCTGGATTGAGTTAACAACACTGCTCACTGTGGACACCCACTGGCCAGCTCTATACATCACACACATTCTAATAAACTTGATGATTGTTTAATAAGATGTGATTCAGTTCTGTATTTGTGTTTGTTTCCTCTCATTTCAGGGTGGCAGAGAAGGAGCCGGTCAATAAGATGTCTCTGCATAATTTGGCCACAGTGTTTGGCCCCACTCTGCTGAGACCGTCGGAGTCAGAGAGCAGTAAGGCCCACATCACGTTGGCCTCTGACATCTGGTCACATGATGTCATGGCACAGGTTAGTCCTGGCTTACATACTCACTGCTCACTCAGTGGAAAGGACTCTTTCCCAGCATGGATATATCATATATCACCATAATGGGCTGTGGTTTGATGTGTTTGACAGTTTGAAGATGCACATCAGCGCTCATCGTGATGCTGATGTGCTCTGTGATTATTCCATCATCTTGATTTCCATACTGTCATAACATACTGACCTCAGGCGGAGAGCACAGTCCTGGGCATCTTCAGTTCACTCTGTATTTATGCGCTCATGTGTCGGCATGTTTATTGTTTGAGTGGATCTGAAGAGACTCTTTGACTGTTGATGTTGACCGTTATGGTTTGTTCACGATATATCAGAAACGTCTTAACCAGCCATAACATGAGCTGTTTCCATGGTTAACCAATTTTTCTGTCCACACTAAAAGCACAAATGCTGTGAGAAGCAACACGAGACAATCAGAAGTCTTGTACCCACGCTTTTATTTATTTAAAAAATGTTTACATCTAAACTTAAATGATTGCAGTGCAGGAGCCCCTTGGGCATAATTTTGGTATATTTTGAAAGAAGACACTTGGGAGTTTTATGTGTGTGTGTGTGTGTGTGTGTGTTTGTATAAAACTCCCAAGTGTATATAACTTTGGAGCTCACATTTTCTAATTCTTAATAATAAAGAGAATAATATAATATTACTAATGTTGAACTTATACCTCTTAACAACAACATATAATAAAATAATAATAATGTATTATACAACTACTACTCTATTCCGTGCTTTCTTGCGCTTCAATAATGAAATTATTGCGTTGTTATTATATTTTATATAGTTTGGAGCTCATATACTGCTTAGGCTTACTCTACTACTATTACTAACTAATAATATAACATAAATTGTATTATTACTGCTGCCTGCTAATACTAACCATAATAATCTATTATTATTATTGTTGTTGCTATTATAATAAAGAAGGTGGCCTCTTTTAGGACAACATGTTTTCTCATTCCCTCTTCTCATAACACTAAAGGCCTGTTCACACCAAAGACGATAACTATAATGATAAAGATATAGTTCTAAAAATCGTTTTCAATATTAAAGAATAGCAGAGTCCATGCTTCAATTATAATGATAAAGGCACAGAGAAATGATATTGACACTTTCAGAATGATTTTTTTCCAGCTGATGAACAATAAAAACAATGACACCAAAACCAGCTCGAGAATTTAAAGTGACAGACGAGCGTGTGCTTGTTAACAGAAGATATGTGACCCTGGACCACAAAACCAGTCATAAGGGTCATTTTTCGAAATTGAGATTTATACATAAGCTTTCCATTGATGTATGGTTTGTTAGGATAGGACAATATTTGGCCGAGATACAACTATTTCAAAATCTGGAATCTGAGGGTGCAAAAAAATCAAAATACTGAGAAAATCGCCTTTAAAGTTGTCCAAATGAAGTTCTTAGTAATGCATATTACTAATCAAAAATTAAGTTTTGATATATTTACTGTAGGAAATTTACAAAATATCTTCATGGAACATGATTTTTACTTAATGTCCTAATGATTTTTGGCATAAAAGAAAAATCAATAATTTTGACCCATACAATGTTTTTTTTGGCTATTGCTAAAAATATACCCCAGCGACGTAAGACTGCTGGTGTGGATGCTTAAATAGTTATATTTATAGTTTTCTTTCTTAGTGTGAATGGGCCTTAATTCTGAACTTCTAACATAGATCTTGCATGTTCTGTGCTAAAAAAAGTAGTAGTTTCCTTTTTGTTGTTGTTCAGACTAAACTCACAGTGTCATTCATGCAGGAGTTAGAGCACCATCCAGTGGTGTGGGTGAATAATGCTGACAGTTTGACAGATGGTTAATGTGTGGATCCCTGTAAATCCTCCTCTCTCTTCACAGGTTCAGGTTTTGCTGTACTACCTGCAGCATCCACCCATATCCTTCGCTGAGCTGAAGAAGAACACACTCTATTTCTCAACTGACGTCTAACCCCAACAACAGACTCCCTTCCTCGCAAACATTGTCTTTTTTGTGTACAAAGCCAACGGTCCAGCGGGGGGACAGTGAGAGACTGTGGCCACTCTCCCCTGCGTTTGTTGTCTCCAGTCATGTTCATGTGTAAAGGGAGCTTACGCTTCACTCCAGCGCGGAGAAGAGCTGCAGCGAGAGGAGGACCATCGCCCAGGATTCAGCATCACCTTATACAGACGTTGCACTTATCACACACGTGTCCTGCCAAACACAAACACACATCTTACAACGTCAAGCACCTCGTTTACCGTCCCGTCCGAAGGTTCGTGTCTTGGGATGTTCGTTGGTCTGAGTTGCAGATGCATGCTGGGATGTCTGCATCCGTTGTGGCATCTCCTCTAAAGCTCAGTTCAGTGATGCCAGAGCTGGAAATCAACTGCAATTGCTCTCTTTCCGAAGAGACGTTCCAGTAAACATCAGCATTTACATGTTTTAGAAATATTATTTGTTTTGTTTTGTTTCATAAGCTTTTGTGCATGTTATAACGAGGACAGTGAGCTGTGAGAGTGTGTGTGTGAGAGAGAAAGAGCAAATACATTTGTTTAAAATACATATTTCATGCTGCGAGTGTTTCCTTCTGGGCAAAGCATTGAAATCCCAGACCTTCCTTGTCCAAGTACATCCAGGCCAAAAATCGCCCTATTTATTATGAATATATACTGTTAGTTGTGCCTGTACAGTTCAGTACACTTTGAGACTCTGTGGAGTCCTTCATTTGTGATTTTTGGTCTATTTTTTATTTGTTTTAACTTCCTTTCAGTATAGACTTGATTATACTGTAGAAGAGAGAAACTAACAGTTAAATCAGCCAGCTTTTGGGACAAGTCGTGGTATGCAATGTAGAAAAATGCAAAACTGTCTTAATTTGGAGAAAAATCATCTCCTGTCATCTTTGCAAGTTGAAGTGTCTGGTGATACTTCAGTTTATTCTGTAGAAATATCTGTGTTATTTGCCCTTTTTTGCATGTTCAGCTTGTCAGATCAAAAGTGGCAGGATAACACAAAGATTCATTTTCTTCTTTGTATTTTTATTTTATTTAAGGATTATTATTATTATTATTTTTACTCCACTGCTGAAGACCACTGGCAGAGTGGAGGGAAAAATGAAACTTTTCTTCTATAAAGCCAGTGACATGTACTTCATAAGCACTGTTAGATTGCAGACTATTTGGTATTTTAATATAAAAGGAAATTAAAAACTGGTGTATTTTATTTCTGTTGGAAAGATATTGAGTAAAGTGTATTAACAAGGGTAAATGTTGATGTGACCTTTTTCCCCCCCGTTTTTAGTAAAATAAATAAAAGTACATTGAGCACAGCAAGTTTTTGTTTTATTAAAAGGTCTGCTTGAAGTCAAATATCTTAAATATGCTTATGTGGGGTGGCTTTACAGGTGTGAATTGTTGGATAGAAGAAAAAGGCACAGTAATCTATGCATAGGTGTAAAAACGGATATAGCATGACATATGAAAGCATATACAAAGCCAGGTACCGTATGGCCACATGCTCAAGCAATGCTACATTACATACACCGCTTTATCACAAAGCTATCAAACTTTTTCAGCATGATTATGCTTCTGTGTGAGGTCCAAACTGAAATCATTTACTGAAAGATCTGGACTGGCCTGCACAAAACCTGGACCTGAACCCGACTGCACACCTTTGGGATGAATTAAAGGAGCGAGTCAGATCCCATCATTCAATGGCAGCGCTTGACCCCACTGATGGGAGCAAGTCCCTATACATCCATGATCCAATGTCTCATTAAATGCTCAGTAACCACATTTGGTGTTAGTGTATTTCAGTAAAAAGGATTTCATTAGTTCAAATAATTATCAAATAGGTAGCACTTAAACTTTTGCTTTAAACACACAGGGGTGGCCGGGGCTAGTTGTCACATGGGGAAGTTGTCACAAGGACTGTATCTAAAAGGTTTTTAAATCATTAGTTCACTTACACAAATGTGTGTTTCTTCTAGCAGTGATTGTGTATGCTGCTTTCAAACATCCAGATCTAAACCTTCTTGAATTAGAATCATGTTTGTCAGTCATTTAGTCCATTAAACTAAAATTACAATATACAGTGGGTACGGAAAGTATTCAGACCCCCTTAAATTTTTCACTCTTTGTTATATTGCAGCCATTTGCTAAAATCATTTAAGTTCAATTTTTTTCCTCATTAATGTACACACAGCACCCCATATTGACAGAAAAACACAGAATTGTTGACATTTTTGCAGATTTATTAAAAAAGAAAAACTGAAATATCACATGGTCCTAAGTATTCAGACCCTTTGCTCAGTATTTAGTAGAAGCACCCTTTTGATCTAATACAGCCATGAGTCTTTTTGGGAAAGATGCAACAAGTTTTTCACACCTGGATTTGGGGATCCTCTGCCATTCCTCCTTGCAGATCCTCTCCAGTTCTGTCAGGTTGGATGGTAAACGTTGGTGGACAGCCATTCTTAGGTTTCTCCAGAGATGCTCAATTGGGTTTAATTTCAGGGCTCTGGCTGGGCCATTCAAGACAGTCACAGAGTTGTTGTGAAGCCACTCCTTCGTTATTTTAGCTGTGTGCTTAGGGTCATTGTCTTGTTGGGAGGTAACCTTCGGCCCAGTCTGAGGTCCTGATCACTGTGGAGAAGGTTTTTGTCCAGGATATCCCTTTACTTGGCCGCATTCATCTTTCCCTTAATTGCAACCAGTCATACTGTGCCTGCAGCTGAAAAACACCCCCACATCATGATGCTGCCACCACCATGCTTCACTGTTGGACTGTATTGGACAGGTGATGAGCAGTGCCTGTTTTTCTCCCCACATACCGCTTAGAATTAAGGCAAAAAGTTCTATCTTCGTCTCATCAGACCAGAGAATCTTATTTCTCACATCTTGGAGTCCTTCAGGTGTTTTTTATGTGTCTTGCACTGAGGAGAGGCTTCCGTCGGGCCACTCTGCCATAAAGCCCCGACTGGTGGAGGGCTGCAGTGATGGTTGACTTTCTACAACTTTCTCCCATCTCCCGACTGCATCTCTGGAGCTCAGCCACAGTGATCTTTGGGTTCTTCTTTACCTCTCTCCCCAAGGCTCTTCTCCCCCGATAGCTCAGTTTGGCCGGACGGCCAGCTCTAGGAAGGGTTCTGGTCGTCCCAAACGTCTTCCATTTAAGGATTATGGAGGCCACTGTGCTCTTAGGAACCTTAAGTGCAGCAGAAATTTTTTTTGTAACCTTGGCCAGATCTGTGCCGTGCCTTGCCACAATTCTGTCTCTGAGCTCTTCAGCAGTTCCTTTGACCTCATGATTCTCATTTGTTCTGACATGCACTGTGAGCTGTAAGGTGTTATATAGACATGTGTGTGGCTTTCCTATTCAAGTCCAATCATTATAATCAAACAAAGCTGGACTCAAATGAAGGTGTAGAACCATCTCAAGGATGATCAGAAGAAATGGACAGCACCTGAGTTAAATATATGAGTGTTACAGCAAAGGGTCTGAATACTTAGGACCATGTGATATTTCAGTTTTTCTTTTTTAATAAATCTGCAAAAATGTCAACAATTCTGTGTTTTTCTGTCAATATGGGGTGCTGTGTGTACTTAATGAGGAAAAAAAATTAACTTAATGATTTTAGCAAATGGCTGCAATATAACAAAGAGTGAAAAATTTAAGGGGGTCTGAATACTTTCCGTACCCACTGTATATCATATTTTGTTTAAGGTATGGGGTAACAAGTGAACACAATAATACCACACTTAATGGTCTACTATATAATGAAGACGAGGATAAGGATATACAGTATATATTTTGTCATATAAATGTCAGTTTGGGGAGAGGTGTCACATGTGTTTATGATGATACAGTATATTCTATGTATAATTTTACTGCCCTTACAAAATAGTTATTCTTGAAGTTCATTTTTTTTAAATAAACACATAAAGTTCAAGTATATTTTCCAAGTATACTTGATGTAGTAAGTATGCTAATTTCAATGTACAGTACTAGTAGCATACTTGTAAGTGTACTGTTTCAATACTTGGGACATTTAGGGCCTTACAATACTTTGTTATAATTACTGAACTTAACAGCTAGCCAGTGTAGAGATGATAAAGGAAAGGAGAGAACGTGACGTGTGGTGTCCCATACTCAGAATTTGTGCTCTGCATTTCACCCATACAAGTGCACACACACCGTAAACACCAGTGCCTTGCTCAAGGCCCAGGGTCTTACCTCGGTCATGGTATTGAGGGTGGAAGACAGCGCTGAATATACACTCCCCCACCTACAATCCCTGCCGGTACCAAGACTCGAACCCATGACCATTAACCATTAGGCCAGGCCTGCCCCCTAAAACTGAGGTGATGTGTTCATGGTAGGAACTCAAGCAGCTGCATTTTGATCTGTAGCTTGTTTATTGAAGATGCAGGATCACCACATAGTAGTGCATTACAATAATCCAGTCCAGAGGTCATGAATGCATTAACCAGCTTTTCGGCCTCAGAAACAGATAACTTGTTCTTGGCAATGTTTCTAAAGGCCAGTTCACACCACGCCGACAAACGGCAACAGTCATGTCCGTCGGGTTTTGTCAGACAGGTGTGTATCTCTGTTGGTGTCTGTTGACTTGTTTTCAACGATTGAACGTGTTGAATCTGTGTTTGTGGGTCTTGGACCATCTGAGAAGTGACGTAGCCTACTGAATTCTGTCGGCTGTCGGTGTTGGTCAGAGTCTGTCGGTGTGAATTGGCCTTAAGATGCAAGAAGGCTGCTTTTATAACACGTGGAATGTGATTTTTTTTCATTCATTAAATAAACTGACATTAATTAACATGTATAACTGACATTTTTGATAACAGAATCGAGACATGACGACAGAAAAAATGTGGTAAAATATCACATTTGTTGCTCAGTTAGGCTGTTATTCAGTTTTCAGTTAGCCTAGTTCTTGTGTTATGATCACATTTTTAATGTTGTAGAGTTCATTTTCAGCAATATTCCGTGTAAAGTCCATGCAACATGTTGTAAGAGTTGTACAAACTGTGTTTGAAATACGAGTTGTGTTTGAATTTTTCGCATGAACTAAGTAAACTCATGAATTTTACTCTTTAGTGTAGGCTATATGTTTTATATGTTGTTGAATATGTTTGTTTGTTGTTTGATTATAAAGTGTTAATAAACGATACATACATGTGTGTGTGTGTGTGTGTGTGCGCGTTTTTGTGATCTATGAGGACACAAATTTGTATAATGACATAGGTATTACAACGAGAAGGTGATTTATGAGGACATTTTGAGTGTCCCCGTATTTCAAAAGGCTTATAAATCATTCAGAATGAGTTGTTTTGAAAATCTAAAAATGCAGAGAGTTTCCTGTGAGCGGTAGGTTTAGGGGTAGGGTTGGTGTAGGGCAATAGAATATACAGTCTGTACAGTAGAAAAACCATTACGCCTATGGAGAGTCCCCATAAACCATAAAAACAAACCTGTGTGTGTGTCTGTGTTTTTCTATCATTTCTAATTAAGATACACATTATCTTTTTTTTTTATAATCAAAGATGATTATAAAGATAATCAAAAGATTTTATAATCAAAGATGTTTATTGGTATACATCTTGCAAATAACATTATATGAACTAAAAAAATCTGGGAAAGGCAGTTTACCTGAATTCACCCTATCATTTTAATTATACCTCTTTTTAGTTACTTTTTAGAACTATACAAATAGCACAACTGAATAAATGTGTTTTTGTAAAGGTTGTTTTGTTTTATAATTCTTTGCTTACATTTTGTGAGGCTGTTTACTTGGTAGGTTCAGGCAGCTTATTTCTAATAGCAAAAGTTGGCATGTGCTAGTTGAAAATGTTACAATGTTTACAAGAGACAGACAGACAGACAGACAGACAGACAGCAGCGCTCACGTGCTCTCAGTCTAGCACGTGCCGCTCAGTAAACGACACGATCTCAACAAACAGCAGCGCGTGCCTGACCCTTGTGACCTTGCGACGACCTCGGTCAAGCGTGGGCCAGGGGTTCATCGCCCCAGACAGACCACATTCCTGTCTGGAGTCTGCTATAAATAGCTCGGGGTGAAGATGGGTGACACACACCTTCCTCAAACCGGACATGATGCAGTCCTCCTCACTGACCGAGCGCGAGAAGAGCATCCCCGCAGCTGACGGCTGTTTCCTGATGTGGCGGGACTACATGGACCTCCGCAGGACCCTGTCGCAGCTGCTGGAGCATCGCGACGGAGCACAAGCCGCAGATGTCAGCGAGACGCCCGCGGAGGGTTTCATGAGAGCCGGCTCCAGCAGCAGCGTCTCCAGCACCTCCGCCTCCTCCAGCCGCGACCTGCGGACCCCGCGGGACTCCTGCGGATTCTGCCGACAAAACGGAGAGACGCCGGTGGTGTACATGAGTCACAGACTGAAAGCCCGAGACGGACGGATCCTCTGCCCGATCCTGAGGAGCTACGTGTGTCCGTTCTGCTCCGCCACCGGAGACTGGGCGCACACCCGCCACTACTGTCCGCGGAGAGCCACACCGGGGACCGGCGACGCGTGAATCCGTGGACTCTGTCAACACTGTACGTCTGTGTTTCGACGTTTGTTGTGAAAATGTGTTCAAAAAAGTTGTTTACATGTTAAAAACGTGGTTGAAACGTGTTTTTATGGTTCATTTCAAAATAAAAATATTTTTCTAGTGCATCAAAAACAGGTTTGTTTTTTGAATTGTATTTAAATCCGTTCCTCGTGTATATGATTTGGCATTTAGTTGACAGTCATATAATAATAATTTGTCCAAATCAATACTTTATCCAAATTTAATGCATTAATGAAAAACAGCAAAAGCAACACCTGCTGAATTGTACAATTTTAGGTTTACAAATGGTACAAATTGAACAGGCTTCAGTTTAACATCTGATGCGAATAAACAGGTTACTTTACAGTTTGTGCATCAGTTTAAGAAAAGAATTGTCTCTTGAGTCCATCTGCCAATTTAACACGTGAAGGAACACTTTTCAGGTATTTGACTTCTTTGATTTTAAAAACATGCTAAAATATTTTGAAAGTTAAACTGATATTAAAGAAGGAAATTTTACTCTCTGAAGTAATATTATTTTTATGAGAATAATTTGGCCATGCTGACTGCACTAAGCACCGTAGGTGGTGCTATAAACCAACGGTATGTTAGGCGCCATACAAACTAGTGAAGAAGAAGAAGAAGAGCATGCGGTGGTGCGGGAAACATGAACACGGTAAATGTTTGTACTTGTGTGTGTGTGTGTGTCGTTGAACGTTAAATATTTATATATTCAGCAGACACCGGGACAGTTGATGCTTTTAGAAGCTGCTGTCGAAGTTGCTTTGATAGATACGATGTGGTGGTGGTTGGTTTTCAGGTAGTTTACAGATCCTTTATTAGACAAATGTCAGATATAAACAATTTCTCAACATTACTGAGCAATTGTTAATTAGTTTGTTTTCTAGTTCTCTTTAATTCGTAATTAACTCCACATTTTTATAGATATGTAAAAGAAAGATACTAAAGACATCATACGTAATGTAACGTAATGAAATAATTACAGATCCCCCAGACAAGCCTGCAAAGTTTAAAATCATGTACAGCAAATATATCTGAAAATTATGCCTGTGTGTGTGTGTGTGTGTGTGTGTGTGTGTGTGTGTGTGTGTGTGTGTGTGTGTGTGTGTGTGTTTAGTGTTCTGGTTGCATTATGGGCTGTCACTATGCTTTCTGTTCGAGCAGCTTTGAAAGACCGGTTCAGAGAACTTACTCCGGAGACAAACCAGAGTAGGTTTAAAACTCACACACTCACTGATGTCTTGGCAGCTGGATGAAGCCATTGGGGGATGAAACATTAAGTAACATTTGCAGCTGAAAAGCAGAAAAACTACTAATCATCCTGCAGTTATCTCATCAGTCTTCACAGACAAACTCACACTGTACAATGGGCTCCAGAAATCTCTGATCACTAGTGAAAATTTGCATATATTGTGAAAATTATATTAGTACTATTTAATACTAACACAATTTTAAAAGGTTTTTAAAGGGGTCATATGATGCTTTTTTTAAAAGATCATTATTTTGTGTATTTGGTTGTAACAGAATATGTTGACATGCTTTAATGTTCATAAAATACATTATTTTTCAAATACTGTACATTTATTATAGGTCCTCTATGCCCCGCCTCTCTCAAACGCTTCGTTTTCTACAAAGTCCCTCCTTCGCAAGGAAGTCTGCTCTGATTGGCCAGCTGACCCAGTGAATTTTGATTGGCCGAACACCGCAAGCACTCGGTAAGGGGAAATGTAACGCCCCTTACCATAATCGCGATCTTTATCTTTCAAAATAAATGTAAAGACAGAGCCGGAAAGGGGAACAGAGTCGTGTGACAGACAAAGTGATGAAGCTGGTATGTGTTTGCATTACACAAGCCACGGTTAAGACGGTTGTCTCTCTCTCTCTCTCGCTCTCTATCTCTCTATAGTCTCTCTCTCTCTCTCTCTCCTCTCTCTCTCTCTTCTTCTCTCTCTCTCTCTCTCTCTCAAAACTCCGCATTTGAACAGTCAATAGCAAATACTTAAAATAATAAAAAAACAGTAGCTGATTCAGAAGCACCAAATTGTCATAGCAAAGTCAGAATGACCTCCTCTCTAGGTTCACGAAACGGTCGTCCATAAAATGCATGCTGTTCTGTTGTAAGTAATCTTAAAAATTCCCAAATGCATCTACTTTCGGAAGGCCAAAAAAAAGTGCTTTTGCTTTCGTCTAGAAACACACAGTGTCTCCCTGACATGCTGCTTCATCACTAACTGCGGTTACTGAAACCACGCCTTTTTTCTTTGCATGCACATTTGGGCGGCATTATGCAATATTTCCACATAGTGAGGTAGATGTGGGGGCGTGTTAGAACGAACTGTTTTAGGTAGGCGTGGCTGACTCAAATTTTATAAAGAATATCTCTTTGGTTTTGAGAATTTAGTGCTTTGCACTTCAGGGATATTATCTTTGCACAAGCACTGTAACCTCCAAAAGAGAAAGGAAAGCGTGAAATCGCCTCATATGTCTCCTTTAATTTTGAGATGTTACTTCAATAATGTCACGCATAACTTTGGGATTAGTAGGTAGTGGGTCGATACTGGATATATGTAGATTGTGCTCAAGTAGAAGCAAGAACGTTATATTATGATTTCGAATTTACACTTAAAATAAGCAGAGGATTTCTGATATTTTATTCTACTTATTGCAAATGAATAGTGGGCAATTCTCTGCACCTCAGTTTGTAGTTACATTATAAAACCGTATGCAATAATAACGTATTTAGTGTAAATGATAACTTATTAACTTGTATAACTTCAAATTATTAAATGAATGCCACCTTTATTGGGACGATAAAGCCGTCCCTACACCTACCCTAACCCTACCTAATTCGTTATTTTCAACTTTTCGATTATTTCCTCCATCTTTCTTAAAATAAATGGGCTTACTGGATGTGATATGCAAGATTTGAAAAAGGAGTGGGAAAAGTTCGCAACAAAAGGCCGGATGGAACTGGGTCTGATCGCGGTCAAATAAACCGACGGCAACGCTTTACATCTTGCCCCATGGGCTGACTTTTAACAGCCACTTCTGTAGTGTTGGACAGGCCCGTGTTCCCAACGGGTGTGCCGTCGTCGAGAAGCAGGTCGGGTGCGTGTAAAAATTTTTTAAAAATTTTTACATGCTACCATGTTCAAAAAAGACATCTATATATAATATCCATTTCTGAAGTAGCCAATAATTAGAGATCACCGAAATTTCGGCTGCCGGAAAAAATAGTTCACACGCTAAAGTTTCACTTTAACGTGGTTGTGACGCTCTGCGTAATATCCGCTCTTGCGGGGGTGTGTGCTCCGTAGATACAAATGTGCAGTACGCAGTACCGACGCGTGAATGGTATACCGTTCATGCGAATCGGAACAGCAAGGTCCACTCAAAAATTGAGCCGACAGGCACCATCGGATTGTAGTACAGATGATTTCTGTTGTATAGCCCTATGTGCTGTAACAAGAGTGTGTGGTATATGGGCGAAAGCTCTGGGTAACGCGGCCGATACGCATTAATTGATGATTCTCGCTAACCGCTATGTATGATCCCAGTGTTCTTATAACTTACATAGATTCTAGGCCTAAACATATTGGATAATGGTAACAATGTTATTTTTTATAATAATCTATAACCACTATCTGAGCGACCTACCTGACAAACTAAAAAGCAAAATTCTAATTCGAAGGCCTGTCAGGTAGTTTTATGTTGTTGCTAATCATTATGAGATTTTCTTTAATATGTTATGATTTATTGTGAGGATTATTGTCAGTTTTATCAATTCAAGTATTGAATGAATCTCGTTGCTATCGCCGACCAACACTTACCCCACGTTAAGAATAAAGAACACGATGTGAAGCAAAAAAGTTTGTGAGTATAGATAAAGGGGTTAAAATAGGTATTAAATCAATGCTTTTGTATGTATAAAAGCGTACAATTAAAATGTCATATAAATTGTCTCTTCAATAGGAAATTAGCCTACTGATTATCACCATTGATGACAAAATGTTTATAATATTAAAAATATCTGTTTGACATTATATTCTGCAGTTCTTCCCTATTGTATCTATACTTTTCAAATTATCATACTGAAGTTAGAAATTCAAATATAGTGACAAAATTAATTTTGTAGGGTGCCACAAGTTTGTTTAAATTTCCAAAGGGTGCCACGACTAAAAAAAGGTTGGAAAACACTGGACTAGGCCAATCTCACATTGGTGGGCAAAGTTAGTGTAAATAGCCTGTGCTGACAAGGCACTTAATGACACTCCGTAAAGATTTTCAAAGTGTTCTGCTGTTCTCGGGCATTTGAGACTAGGGCTGCACAATAAATCGAAATGGAATCGAGATCGCCATTCGACAGAAGCTGCGATTGTCATGCGTATCTTTCAGTGAAGCATGGTTATGTGATCAGCAGTAAATCTCCATCCAAAGGCCAGAGGGCGCTCTCGTGCTGAAACTCCAAATAAACCTTCAAAGACACCAAGATGCAGCGGCTGGATAAACAGACGATTTAACTGCTTGTATTGATTCAACGTGACTACTAAACACACGACTATGACAATGTATGGTTTATCTGAGTTATTATTATTTTCATTAAAATAAAGTATATTTTTAATGCAATGCCTTTATCACTGCTTAAATACTATGAAATATGTTCCGTGCATTATTCTGTGTAAGAAGCCACGTCATCTCACAGAAGGATTTATTTCAAACACTCGGCTGACGTTATGAAGAGAGTTTGGAGTAAAAATTTTATTAAATGTGGTATTTTCACGTGCTTTCAGATGGAGCAGCATTTACTTCACAGAGCCGTAGTTCACTGAGAAGCTACGCTAACAGCTGTCATTATCGCGAACGATTTCTTCGATTTCAAAATCTTCGATTTGTTTGCGTAACTTGTCAGTGAACTACGACTATGTGTAGTAAATTCCGCTCTATCTGAAAGCATGTGATGATGATTTACTGCTGATTACAGAACTGGCTTTACTAACAAAATGCGCATGACAATCGCATTCGATTAATCGTGCTGCCCTAATTTGGACCCCATGTGTCTCATACAAACATTTGAACAACTGATATCTAGTGAATAACAGTTTAATTGATTCTCAGGTAAATTTCAGAATAGATAGTAACTCTGTACAGAATCAACATTTTACCCCGTTAACAAACCCATCCCAAACTAGTCCCCAACTACGCTTTAAAGGCCACAGCTTGGCTATAATTAAATACAATCAAAACATCATTCAGTATATAATAATGAGAATCAAATGAAGATAAAATACCCATTCTTATATCACATTTACAATCACAATCAGCATATTTCTCTCACATAGCTATTACTGTCCCATTTCCAAAAGGTTAAGACTGGACCATTTTTTATAGGTGTAAAAAATTAAGTGTCCATATGCTTATAACAAGGACACTTTTTTTTTTCTTTTCTTTTTTTTTTCAAATGCAGCCACTCTAGCTTAAACAACTGACATTTGATCAACATTTAAAAAAAATTAGGCTTAATAGTAAAAACTGCATGTGTGGAAGTGAACTGTAAAGTCAGTGACATTTTGAAAGTAGAAATAGCTGCAATTTCTATTACTGACACCGGATGGTGCACTTATATCAGTTTTTGATTGCTTAAACAGACAACACGTCCTGTGGAGTGGTGTTGAGGTTTCCTTTTGCATAGGCTTCAAAGTATGGAGATTTATGTTCATATTTTTCCTACAACATCATGTTCCTCGGAGCCTATTTCTTAATGAGATGTTCAGTAGTCCAAAGCCTTGTATCAAATAATTGTTAAAATGTCAATATATTCATTGAGTTATTGTGAAATCCTTATGTGTGCAGACAATACTTAATGCAGAACATCTGGATAAGAGTAATGACATTATTCTGTTGGAATTTTGATGTCAAACAACACCAGAGAGAAATATCAAGGGAGTGATGATGGCTGTAGTGTTTTTGAGATTGAGATGTCGTTTCAATTTGTGCTTGTTTGGGTCTTTCTCCAGAGAACCATGGTGACCACAATAAACAACCAAAATAAGCTGTTTTGCATGACTGATTATTGGTTATTGGTTATTGGTATTATGTTTAACATGCATTTAACTTAGTTATTTTTCCCAGATGTTATGTTTCATGTACTCAAATATGTTCCTTTTGTGCATTAAAAACATGCTTTGTGCTTTTACATTTTTCAGTTTTATAAAACACTATTAACTAATATTATTTCTTTTTCTCTTTCTTATAGTTCCAGATGACCTACTAATAGCGTAAGTATTTTCTCCTATCCTCCTCTTCCTTAAGTTAGATTTACCATACTGTGAGATCTGGCCTTGAACTACAGACTGTTAAATATTTTGGATGCTCTTGACCTGAATTTGAGGAGGGTCAATTATAGCAGATGTGTGTATTATGTCAAAAGGGTGTCAACGTGGACACAAGTGTACAGCGGAAACAGCGCTGCCTCTTAATCCCTGACCAGAAACTGCACTCAACACAGGCTTTATCAAGCACATATGTATGTCTTTACCCAGTGCTCTCTTTCTAGACGTCATTGATTGAATGAATCATGATGTTAAAAGCGTCCTCAAACCCACAATGACAGTCATCAGGCTGCCATTGAGGGAAGCACTTAGCCACAGTAATTACTCTACTCTGGGAATCACATTCCTCCATAAATGGCTGTTCACATCACAAGTCAGCACTTTTTGCTTTTTTGGGCAATTGATTGTGGTTTCAGTGTCATCATCGCGTCATGTGTTCGCTTAGGTCTGCTTCTCTCTGAGACATTATTTGAATGTGGCTGGATGACTTTCAGATGATGCAGTTCCATACTTCCACTTTAGAATGTGTTGCTATAGGCTTGATGTCAAGACCAGATTGGCTCACAAGTGATATTGTTTTTGAGTTTTATATTAAGACAGGAAACGGCACTTGCTTTGGGTTAAAAGTGAGAGCTGAGGTTTGTTGCCCCTCAGCTTCCTGTGTACATTTCACTGTCTTATCTCACCTAGCATGGTTAACTTGTACCTACAGTTAAAGAAGAAACTTGAAAAAAAAATGAAACTTGGCGAAAAGTGTGCTACTCTCGGCCAGCAAAATGCCGTTGGGTTATTCACTAAGACAAATTGTTGGAGGGAAATCAGAATTAACATCACTTGTACCAATGGAATCTCTGCAGGAAGGGTTGCCGTCGAATGAGGAGCCAAACAGTGATCACATAAGTATCCTACGAGCCAGTCCATTAATGAAGGTTTGTGAAGTCAAAAGGGTTTGTTTGTAATAAACAATCATGCATAAGATGTTTTTAACTTCAAACCGTCTTCTATCCATATAATATTGCTTTCTACAGTGAAAAGGATGACTCGTCTGAATCAGGAGAGAAATACGCACACAAGTGAAAACGGTTCTAAACAAATATGTTGGTGGATTTTGATGTAAGAGGACAGCAGGGGATGACTTTACACTGGCGTGGATATGCGGTTAATGCATTAGGACTGCGGATTTTGGCCGAAGCACTGGGGAAAGCTGAATGATGAATTTTTTCTTATGAAATATGCAGCCATTTTTTAATCACAAGATGTTTAAGGGATGGGACTGGAGTTGAGGTTGATTATTAGGAAGTGATGTTTATCAGCTGTTGACTCTCATTCCGCGGCACCCATCAATGCAGAGGGCATTAGCGGAGGCAGGATTCGAGAGCTTTCGACTGTCTCCAAATCTGTTCTGATGAAGAAACACCTACATCTTGGATGGCCTGAGGGTGAGTTAAGTTTTAGCATATTTTCATTTTTGCAAGAAATTTCTCTAACTCTCATTTTATTCTGTCTTACAGATTACGGTTTGTGTTTGGCCAATGTGCTCTTCAGGCGTTGGGCCTGGTGGACCAGCGCTCTGTCACATGTGTGTCATCACCTAGCGGTCGAGATGCATTTCAGGTAGGAGTGAATAAATGTCTTTGTCTGTTTTCTTTCCACACAGCCCCTGAACAAAACTTATTTTCGTCATGTTTGGCTGTTAATGATGTATAGACATTTCTGCAACCAAAATATTCAGGCAAAATCTTCAAATTCTTGGTTTCGGCCAGATTAGTTTTGGAGGGCCGAAATCAATGACCAAAACACATTTTGACTGTCAACATCTCACACAATATAGACAAGCTACAACAGGTGAACCTTTCAGAAGTGAGGACCAAAAAATTATGCTAGTATAGCAATATGTCAAATTCTCCAAATATGGAGAATGGCTCATTGACTTAAACATTTCAAACATTGTGGTAAATCAATGATGTAACAGTCCTATAATTATTCACAAGACTGCGTGTGCTTCTCTTGTTAGATGCTTCTCCTAATTATTCACAACAACACATTTTTCTGTCATAGATTGCAAGTGAATGTTTGTTTTGCTTTGCAACAATATCTGCATGACATAAATTCTTTCCCAATGAGTCTCCAACACAAACACGGTCTTTAGAGTCCCTTGATATGGACACTGCAAACACAAAATAATCTCAAAAGGTACTGAAAATGTCTTTGTACTTTGTAACTATCGCAGGATGTGTGTGTATTTGTATAATGTATGGTGAGCTTGCATCATATATTGCTAAATATATTTGTTCATTTTGTTGCATGTGATGGTGATTTGTGAGTGTGAATTTGTGTGAAACTTGGATGCTTTTAATTCAGTGAGAGCAAAATAAAACTGACTGCATCAGAAGCTGCTGTTGTGGTGTCTGTCTGCCCTCTTCCCCTCTACTCCTCAGTTTACCATGGCCACTTTTGGAGCATTTTTCAAAACTGTGGTGAGGGCAAACCGGTGCTGAAATGGGGAGTTTTGTAACCTATTAAAGAGTTGAGTTGTGTTAGTCAGAGTGACCTAAATCCCCTCAGTTTATGACTAGTCAGTCCCTGAAAATGTCCACACTATAGTCTACTACAGTCAGACGTATCAACACCACGCACAATGAACTCATCATGTACTCTCAGTCCCAGAGTGTCTAGAATGGTCAGCCAATGTCCAGGAGGGAGTAGGTGGGCGGAAAAGCCTCAGTTTCCCCATAATTCCTCAGATGACTGACCGTAGATCTCAGCATATGTCTGTTACACTGGGTTAAGTTTCCGTAAAAACGCCTACGACGAGACCAAACAGAAGAAAAGCAAATAAAGAGCAAACATTACCAGAAAACAAAGTATAGTAATAAAAGTTAATAGCCCTTTTTATGACCTGCTGTGGTTCATCTTTAGACAGTCATTGATGTCTGTGTGCGTTTATCATCTCTATTTGTCATTGGTAATTCTAGGCTCAATTGTCTTTTTTTTTTTTTAACAAAGTGATTTAGTTCCTGTAATTGCATTTTTAGGTATTTTCCAGGAATCTTTTATGTTCTTGTTCAATAAAGTGATGGAAAAAAGTTTTTTTCTCCTTCAATTTTTTCATTTTAAATTCTCATTGAGTCTGAGATCTGCGGAGCTTACTGTGTATCGCACACATGCCGTTTTTCTTTTCTGTTTTACTGCCCTACATGACCACAGGATGTCTTTATCTAAAAACAATATTTTGAGATTTGAGAGCTCTGAACTGTAAGGCTGAGATGTACTACCTTGCAGTTTGACTGTCTCTCATTATTTCCAATTTCAGTCATATAAATATGTCCTCCTTTATTCTAGATTCCAAAAGGAAGGTCACTCTTTAAAAATCTTTTGTTTTGTACTTTCCATATTTGTAATGCACTGAAATCATTTTTCATTTTTGATGAACACCATAAGCAAAGTTTACATTTTAATTTATCTGAAAATTTAAAATGAAGTTTCCTTAAATTGGGGTCATTGGGTAATTGAAGTCGGTACTGTATGCTGTTCAGGGTGTTGTTGTGTTCTCGGGTAGTAAATTAAACAAGTTGTAGTGAAGCTCTTTGGCAAGGAGCTGCCTCTCAATATATTTCAGTTGTACAAATTTGACATCTTGCTACTTTAGCATTTTTGGTCATGGTGAAGTGTGTCCACACTGCTTACACATTTACCTGCTGTAGCTAATCTATGTTGTGTGCACAAACACTAACAAAACACTAGCAACTATTTTTGGATGATGATTTTGGCCTCTGCCAAAACTATTTGGTTTTAGCATCTTCAGTCACAAAAATTTGACGGTTTCTTACTTTACATACCACGCTCAAAGTTGTTTCCTCCCCCCCCCCCGCAAACCCCCCAAATAGTATTATATCATAATGAGACGAAAATTTTTACAATTTTATACTACGGGGCAGTTGAATGCTTGAGTCTGATTGGCTGACGAACCTTCTGAGGTGTGCCATTATTTTCAGGGAAACGCACGGCGAAAGTAGTTCCAGGAAGGTCTCTTGACCGCGTTCAGTATCAACTCACTGTCGCCGAGTTAATTTATCACGGAGAATTAGCACCCGTACCTATACAGCCACAGGAAGTACTGCAATCACACCACAGTGCTCGCACACACGACCAGTCACGACCACACGTCCCGCACACAAAAGCTACGTTGTCAGGCTGCTCTGACGATGTTATCCGTTAACCTGCCACAGATACAGAGCCCCGGCCCTACCCGCCCGACAATGAAGTTCTCACTAGCGACACCCCTTGGTAATAACAGCGTTGTTTAGAGACGCTGCTGCAGAACACTATTGAGGGACGCATAGAAGTAATTCTAATTCACACAAGCTCTTTCTCTCTTTCTCTGTGTGTCTCTGTCTCTCTCGCTCTCTTTCTCTAACTCATTAATACTGCATTAGCATGCGATCCAAAAAAAACGGCTCAAGCCGCCATTACAGCTGGTTAAATTACCTTTGGCACTTAGCAAAAGAGGTGTGGAGCGAGGCGGAAGCACCCAAGAACTAATCTATCACATAGCGACCCTGACAGTACACAAAAAACCCCCAGGACCAGAATCCCCTTTAATATAATCATATGACCCGAGCTGTCTTTAGGTGGTAACGTAGTATACGCGGAAATTAATTGATCCGGGCCGTTGAATTATTTGAAAATAATGCACACCCGAGGTGTAATGGCCATCACCACTTCGGGTGTGCATTATTTTCCTAATAATTAAACGGCCCGTCGTCAATTATTCCTTACTTATGATTGATTTTTTTTTATTGACGTTCAGTTATCTACAGGAGGTGGGCGAATTCAGTCCCTGTGTCCCGGCATGAAAAAACCAGAGTTTAAATGATTGTTGAGTGACTGGTGTAAGTAAGGATGTCTTTGTGCATTAGGTTCCTTAATATGCAGTATAACATTATTTTTTATCGTTAGTGTGAAGATGTGGCACAATTGTTTTTAGGCTGATTAGAATATTTCCTGCTTGTTGGAATGATCTGAGTGATTTTATGTAGATCAATTTGTACACTAAAGAAGCCGAAGCAAGTGAAATGATGTTGTGGATAAATGTAGCTGTTGAAATATTGTGCTGTGCAGAGATCAGTGCTTCTGCAGTCTACATACCCTGAGGTGCTAAATTGTTCCGATCACATTCCCAACTCTAAATTAGTTTTTTTTTTCAGTAGCATCTTTAGTTCTGGAGCTCATTCATACTGAACGCAAAGGTGAATGTGAAGTTTTGTTCTGCAATTTATGTGATTTAATATTTGATGAACACTTCACAGTGTTTGGTCTTCTAGTCAAGAGGAACAGTATAAATGCAGGGATATTCAGGCCCACAGGAATCTGTGCCCACAGAACTCTGTAGAAAGCGCTGCAGGTTCTACGCATTTAGTCTAAACTGTTTCTTTTTAGTGCACTTCAGAGTGTGGTACAACCAGATCTGTTTTCCATGGTTAAAGTTTCCTCTGAAATCAGCACAGAAAATGTGGAAAGAAGTCCACCGATTCCTCTCGGGCCCTCGGGGTTGTGTGTTGGCAAGTAAGTTTGTGTACGTGTACAGACCACATGCAGAATTGCTGCAGCAGGCGTTCTCTGGTGGGTTGCCCTTCAGTGAAAGGAAATGTTTCCGGTTGGTCCAGCAGCCAATATCCTGTCAGTCAGCCCCTCTCTCGGGAAAGAAGCTTCATTAATATGTCATTGTGATTGTCATACTGTATTAAGATCAGCTGTGCTTAATATCGTCCTGCCCTGGGGCTGCTGTCATAGTGTTCTCACTGATCTTCTCTTACCATCTTTGAGTCCTGACCTACAGTAGCATGGGTGGAGTCAAGAAATAACACGGACATAGATGTTTGCCTGACAGCATGAGGTAGTTTCACTGTTTATAGAAATCTCCAGACACTTTCACTGGCTGAAATGCACTATGAAAATAGAGTTGTTTGAGCGACCTGTGGAAGAAGGGGGCATGTTTGGGAAAACATTCTACACAATATGCTATTTTTGTAGTTCTGTTTGGCAACTTTAAAACAGTAGGACAGAAATTACACAGCTTCACTCCACTCTATTTTCATTGAATATTACAATGTAACTTATAGTTTACCAGTTGCCATTTTAAAAAAATTGTGTTCTTTTTTTAAATTCTGGACATTTTACAGTGAAATGAAAAATCTTGTTTACATGTGACACTTTGCCTCTGATTTGAACTTTCTGCTAACCTACAAGGGCACGTAAACAGGAAACATGGGAACTTCTCTCTGGTTCTAGTGGTGAAAGTCTTTTCCTCTGTATAATGTTGACTCACACTGGTGGCAGCAGCAGATCAGTGCGGGCTGTTCTGATAATGCTCCACTGACACTAATGACTCCTCTGGCCTTTGTGTCGCTGGGAAATAGTGCCTAGTGTTTGTCACACCAGCTGCTTTACCAGCCTGTGCCAATCCTCGTTGTGCCTTAATAAGGTGGGATGTTTCATCATAGGGCAACTATGGAAAGAATGCTGGTAGTTTGAGAGGATGTTAGTATTTTTAAAATGTTATTTTTGATTGATGGAATCAAAATTGTTAGTTGATATTGCATGTTAAATAAGTTTGTTTTAGTCTTAAGAAATGCTCATGAAATTACACAAGACTTTAAAATCCTCTGTTGTGCAAGGACGCAGCATTGTGAGGTCTGTAAATGTCAAGTTTGAGCAAGACTGTGCTTGCCTGCACTGTCATACCAATTTTTTGGGTTGTGTAAAACACCCAAGAGGCTCGGACTAGGCTGGCAGTGCCTTCAAATCAATAGAGACACTCATGAAAAGAAAACATAATTAAAATAACCATATTTACTTTCTTAATGCATGTTCTTATTGTGATTTATCCCCATGCAGCGCTAATCAGCAGGCTGGCAGGCATCTTGCATTTAAACACATTTTATGCTTGGAAAAGGGGATGAGAAGCATCCATGGGATGTCTGCATGAAATTAAAAGCTTGCCATATTGTGAAAAATGTATTGATGCATGTTGTTCCAGAGGTAAAAAAAAAGTGTTTATAATCTTTAATCAAAATGTATAACTGTCCACTTCTGAAACGACATTTCTTTTCGTCTGATTCATGCATCAACTTTACTTACATCTTCCCCTCATATCCACCTGACTTCTGGTTCTTCTGGTCAGAGGAGAACTGGTCCCCCGATTGAGCCTGGTTTCTCCCATGGTTTTTTTCTCCATTCTGTCACCGAGGGAGTTTTGGTTCCTTGCCGCTGTCGCCTCTGGCTTGCTGAGTTGGGGACACTTAAAATCCAGCGGTATCGTCGACTTGATTGCACAGATACTACTTAAACTGAGCTGGATGTTGACATCACTGAATTCAATGCTGAACTGCCTTTAACTGAAAATTGAGTGTTTACTATTGTAATTTAGCATTGGCCACACTATTTTCCTAATTATTGCTGTTCAGTTGCTTTGTCACAATCTGTATTGTTTTAAAGCGCTATATAAATAAAGGTGACTGACTTAGCCTTCATGTTGGCAACAGCCTCTGTGCCACAATACATTCTCTAACAGATTGATAAAAAATCCCTCTACAGTTTTGCAGTCAATGTGCGTAATAATGGGAGCAGATACCATTTTCATGTTGATTTAACGCATGCTGGATGGTTTTGCTGGATATCACCACTGACATCTGAAAAGTGTAAAGAAGATTCATCAGTGTGATTGTGGGTAGTGGCGGTGGCGACATTCCAGGACGCTTATTAAAGAAAGGTACAAAGAAAAAGTCTGGAATAAAGAAAATGCAGTACTTTCTTTCAGCAATTACGGGAATCTGTTGTTTTTCTCTACCCCACCTGCCTTGTTTCATTACTCTGTCTGTATATGATCTTCAACAGGGGATTTCAAACCATCCCATTCATACATCGTTTAGTAATTTTTTAGAATAGCTGGCAGAAAGCTAGAATCTCTACTCTAATCTCTTCTCCCATCTCCTCACTATATGCCCTGGGCAGTTTGAAGTGTGGGGGATGTTCAGTGCTGTTTAGATCAACTCTGTGATTGTTGGCCCAGTCCTGTTGTTGAAAGGTATGAAAGGGGCACATTTTTCAAACTGTATTTAAGAGCATAAACCTTCCTGTTATTCACTGACCTCCTGCAGTCCAGTTTAAACTTGTCACTATGTACTGGTGTAATGCCGTCACATGCTAATTTAAATTAAATCATTGTCAACACAAACACGCCTTCTTTCTATGTAAATTAGGCTTATTAGATTTTCTTATTTGCAAACTGCTTGGTGTTATTACCGCCCATGGAAAGCAGATGGCAAATTAAATTACATTTACCACGTGAAGCTTGACATTTGAAATAATAGTCTGAATTAAAAAAAAATTGTGGTTGTAAATGTGGAATAAAACATTACAATTATGCTAAAAGACCTTTACTTGCTAATAAAGTATAAACTATTAATCAGACAACAGAAGGCATGTAATAGATTGTACAACAGTTTTTTTTTAAGAAAAATGTTGTTGATAATTTAGAGACCATATGAATTTGCATATCAAATATTCCACAGTAGATTATGGGGTAAAAGAGATTTTGGCATTCATTTTCTATTAATTGTAGATGCAATAATTGATCAAATTATGGAGAAAAGTGTTACGACCAGGCATGTAGTCATTAGAGAGCTCAGCACTGAACATTTTAAAGTCACCGTGCTGGAGAGATGCTCTACAGTCCCAGTAAAATATACCAGATCACAGGTAGTCTGCTGTAACCTCCATAACCTATCACCCAGAACCAACCCACAAGATGTGACATTGCAGCGTGCAAATTGCACCGTTACCTTGTTGCCTGATTTATTTTTTATGTATCCTCTAGAGACTGCTCATGCTATACCCATGTTGACATGACGGGATATAAAACAGCTAAAGGAAATATGAGGCGTTTTGTTGTTGTCTAATCTAGATATTTTATTGTGATTGTATATAATAGATTTGTTTGGCTTATTAATAGATTTTGTTTCATAAAAATGGGAAGGGATAAAAATATACAGTATGTAGCCCATACGTAGGTATATATTTTAGACACATTGACTTTCCTTCAGTAGTGAGTAGTTGGCATCTCCAAGTAATATGATAACTTGTATTTGCAGGATGGTAGCTGGGGTCTAGTTAGGCCAAGATGCTTGAAGTGTTTGACTATCAGTAGGTTGGGATCAAGAATGAGCTGATAGACCTTAGATCTTAGACCTAGAATGATCTTAGATCAGCAACAAACCAGCTAAGAAAACATTAGCGTACATATATGCTCAAAAGCATATTTATTTTATTATTACTCCCCAAATGTATTATCCTAACTCTATCAAGAAGCCTAAAAGTTCTGGATGTTTAGTGAAATTATGATTTATGAACCTAAGAGTCCTCCACAAACATGTTTTGTACATTATATCTTGTTCAAAGTGTTCAGCCAGATTGCCACCAGCTGGTCATCTTGACTGGTCAATTCATCCAGCATTGAAAAACTAGAAGTTACCTCCCATGTTCCACAAACAAGCTGTCTACTTAAGCTGGTTTCTGTTTTTTTCCCCCAAGGTGGAAAATATAAATAAATAATAAAATAGCTGTTATAGTACATGATGAATAGTTTTTCCTGTCCTTTGCTTTCCTGTTCTGTTTCCTTGTCATGAATATCATGCAAAAGTAAATTTTTAAAGGAAAACCAGATTGCACTGGGCTTTCTTCCAATGAATGTCCTCCACTTGTCCCATCCCATTAATACTTACATTAGCCCACATACCTCACACCTTTTACCTTGTCTAATTTTTCTATTTTTGTGATGCGTCCAACCAAAACTAACCTTCACCACATATTAGATTTAAACCTGTGAATTAAACATTTCATTCCACAACTCATTTTAACTAACTTCCCACAAATCCAAAGTCAACCACTCCCCGGAGGACCGGCGCTGACATCTCTTTGGTCTGACAAATTAGATACTGGCCTTTCCAAACCACCCCAAACATATCTGCCGCACAGTATCTGCTTTTGAAGAGGTCCCGTGAGGGGGAAGAGAGTTAAGGGTATCGTAGTGTTCCATCCAGAGTCTACATATAGTTTTTATGTTGTGTTGGAAACATATGATTGATTTATGTGTCAGTGGTTAAATGTTCTCCCAGCAGCAGGGATCCAGAAGTCTGAAAACACACTGAGAATCTGGGCTTCAAACTTTAATTTAAGTCTGGAAGCAAACAAAGATTTAATTTTTTTTTTTACATGTTTATACTATTAAAAAATATAAAATTGAGATATATTGACTAACATATTCAAATAAACAAATTAGCTACATTATTTGAACCTGTTTTGATAATTAAATTCTATAACTGATATATAATAACTGAATTTATAAAAATGACACCATTCGTAATATTGTGGTGTTCATGGATGATCACGAGGTTTTTATGTTTGTGATAGTGGTTCATGATCTCTTAAGCCAGTTTGTCCTTAGGAGCATCAGTGAGCATTGCAAGGTTCTGTAATAGTTGATATGTGCCTCGGTTGTCTCAGTGTGAAAACGATGGCATTCTCCAAACTCATAGTCACTTTGGAACAGGTTCAAAAATGACAGAAGATGCGGGAAAAACAAAGAAGTGCAGGAGATGGGGGATCAACGTGTATGAAGAACACGCAGCAAGATTGAACGCATCGGACCAATCAGCGACCCAGCCGAAAAACATGCAATTTTCATGAGCTCTCTTTTTGTTCAAAATATAAAATATCTGCAATTAGAAAAGTAATCACTTCATGAGAAAACTGTAAATATGATAAATGCTTTATAGGGACAAAAAGAGGATGGTGGTGGGCATTCGTATGAGGGAAGCATAATTCATCAAATATGAAAAAAGAGAGTTATGACCAGGAGGTAGTCTGCTTAGCTAAAGGAACGAATGAGTTTTCCCCATCCACAGGGGGCCATAACAGGGCCAGACACTCAAAGCCAAAATACACATAGGAAAAGGACATTGGGTCCATTTATCTCTGAAATGCTTCTTACGAAGCCTCCTTCGTGCAAGGGGCGTTGGGTTGTTTTTTCTTAGGATCACATCATGCTGACAGACCCAGCCACGTTTCATCTTCAATAACCTTGCTGATGGAAGGAGGTTTTCACACAAAATCTCACAATACATGGCCCCATCCAT